>QJNV01000026.1:0-299900 GCA_004155935.1 Monosporascus sp. GIB2 | reverse complement strand
TTTATTTTTTTTTTTTTTTTTTTTTTTTTTTTTTTCGTTAAAGAATATTTGCGCCGAAAATTAACGTTTAAAGCGAGAGGAGGTTTTAGTAGAAAAGCGTTTTTTGGAGTTGCAATAGCGTTAGTAACGCGAAATAAACGAAATTATTATACGTTTAATTCGTTTTCGGAAATAAAAGGCGTTTTTTCGTTTTAAAGTGGTTAAAATGGTGTAGCGGAAGTTGTAATTATTAGAAAAGTTAGAGAAGTAAGAACGTCGAAAGCAGGCCGACGCGGAGGACTTTATAGTTACGTTGGTACCGCCTATTGGTTCGGTGGACTGGTTGGGTATTAAAAATACCGATTGGTCCGTTGAAAATATTAATTGGAGTTTTATTTTTAATGGCCTCGACGTTACTGGTGGAAGTTTTTTAATAGCCGCTAAGCGCTAGTGAGATTTTTCGTAAATTTTTAAAAGTTTTCGGAGTTTAGATAATTTTGTTTTTTAATTAGATATTAAGTAAATCCGTTTTGTTTCTGTGTGTTTAAGATTTTTTTTTACTCTATACGTTATTTCTTTTTTTATTTTTATATCGTTTTGTATTATGTGTATTTTAATAATATCTGCCATTAATTTTAATAAAGATATATAGAAAATTAGATGGAGTTTGATTTTAGGTAGGAGTTTTAACTAATAGTTATTTTTTGAAATTCTTTTGATTATGTTATAAGGTTCGATGTATTTAAAGTTAAGTTTTTGGTTTAGGCGTTTTGTTTGAATTTTTTGGTAGTTAAATAAATTATTTTTCCCTCCGAAAATGTTAATTTTTTAACCGTTTTTAGTTATAATATTTTTTAATTTAGTTGCGTATAAATTTAAGTTTTGTTTTTATTTTTCGGTATAATCATTTAAATTGTTTTAATATAAAAATAATTTTAATATTAAATAGTTTTTTTTTGCGCTTTTTTGTAAACTTTTGGAGTAAATCTAAAGTTGGTTGTAAACGAACTTATTTTAATATTTTTATGGTAATTAATATTATAAGTTATTTAAGCTATTGGTAACTTTTTAACTTAATTATTTTGTTTGTAAATAATGTAATATCGTAAGTATATTTTTAATATTTAATTTTATTTTTTTGTTTGTTTATTAACTTAAGGTCGGAATAAACCAAATTATTTATAATTTAAGCTAATTTATGTTATTAAGTTTTATTAAAACTTAAAGGTAAATATAATTTATTTATTTGAAATAATTTCGTATAATAATCTATATATATTAAAAATGTTTTTAAAAAAGATATATACTATTTATTTGAAATAATTTCGTATAATAATCTATATATATTAAAAATGTTTTTAAAAAAGATATATACTATTTATTCGGCGTTCGTATTTTCGTTATAAAATAAGAAATAAGAAAATTTGGTAAATTGATTAACGATTACGAAGATATTATCGTAATATATGCCCGTCGTTAGGTTTTTTTGATAAAGGAAGTTTGGTGATAAAATTTATTGTAATTGAGTTTTATGGTCGTTTTGCGATTAGTAATGGTTATAATTCTCCCTAAGGTTTGTATTGTCGTGTTTTTGCTTTTATGCAAATGTTATATTATTATATGACTTTTTATATTAATTTCTTTATTTTTGGAAAACGATAAAATCGTTATAATTTTTTTAGCGTTTTTTAAAAATTTGGCTGTTTATATAGGGTATGTTCGTGCAGTTTTCGTATTAAATGTTCCTTATATTTCTTAGATATTTGTACAAATAAAAGATTGTTATTTTTTTCTATATATTTATTAAATTTTCGTATTGTCTTATGTATTTCCGGTCGTATTATTATGATTATAGCAATTTGTTACGGGCGTAGATCTTTTTTTGTGGTGGTATTAAAAATTATATGATTAATTTTAACCGTTTTTTCTTTAAGGTTTGGTCGTTTATTAAATGCGTTTACTTTTTTATTTTTTAAGCTTTTTTTGTGGATGATAATAAAGTCGTATTCCGTTAATTTTTTTGCGTAACGAAATTATTGTATTATGAGTTTTTTGGTTGTGGTAAACCGGGTAAGATTTTTATAATCCGTATAAACCTTAATTAGATATTAGTTGCCTTTAAGAAAATGTTTAAACTTACGAAATGTTTTGATAATAATTAAAAATATTTTGTTAGGGATAATATATCGTAATTTAGGCTTTTGTAATTTATAAGAAAAAAAAGTAATAAGGTATAATATTTTTTAATTATTTCGTTATCCGATTATTACGTTTAAAGTATAATTTAACGTATCGGTTTTTAATTTATTAGGTAATTAGGACCGTATATAATTAGGATTAGTTAATTCGTAATTACTTTTTTAATTTATTAAAAGGTTTTTTCGTTTTGGGCGTTTATTACAATTTTTCTTTTTTTCAAATAAGTTTATTAACAGGTATTATTATCCGGCTAAAGTTTTTACTAAATTTTCGATAGTAATTGGCGAATTCGAAAAAGGTTTGTACTTTTTTAATGGTAATAAGTTGTATTTAATTTCGTATTGCAGTAATTTTCTTAAGGTTTTTTTGACATGTCCGGAAATAATAATATGGCCTAAATATTTAATTTTTTATATATGGAATTAATTTTTCTCCGTATAAATTAATAGGTTAGGGTTTTAAAATAATTATAATACTTTATGAACGTATTTTTCGTGTTGTTTTTTGGTTTTCGAAAAGATAAAAATGTCGTTAAGGTAGTATATTACGAAAATGTCGAAATGTTTTTTAAGGACGTAATTAATTATGCGCTGAAAGGTAGCGGGCGCGTTGGTAAGTTTTTAAGGGCAATACGGTATTTATAAAGGCCGTTTTTAATCCGGAATGTTATTTTCTATTTATAGTTTTTTTTTAATTCGAATTAAGTTATATCTTTTTTAAGATCGAAAGTAGTAAATTATTGGGTTTTGTGGAATTGATTTTTTATTTTGCTAATTAAGGGTAACGGTATTCGGTTTTTGATAGTAATATTATTAAGCTGTCGATAGTTTATAACGAGTCGTAATTTTTCGTTTTTTTTAGGCATAAAAAATATGGGGTATTTGGCGGGTAATTTGGATTGTCGACTTTATCCTTTTTTAAGTTGGTTTTTTAGATATTTTCAAAATGCGTATAATTTTGTTTTATTAAAGTTGTAAATAGGATAAAACCTAATTAATATTTCTTGTAAGATAATTTCATAATTTTATTTATTATGTTTAGGTAGTTTTATATTAAGTTTTTTATTAAAAAGTTGTTTATATTTATGCTATTATGATAGTATATTAGGTATATTATTTGATTTTTCGAGCCGTGTGTTTAAATCGTTATTTAGTTGCCGTAATTATGTTTTGATGGTAGTAATGATGCGTTATATTCGTTTATGGTGCTTATTTTTTTTTATATCGTGTTTTTGTGGGTGGTAAGGTTTTTGTTATGTTTTTATGCCGGTATTTATCGTTATTTTCAATCGACTGTTAAAACTTTTATCGTTTTTTTTTATATTTGTTACTGGGTTATAAAATAAATTTTACCTAGTTAATATTTTAATCGATTAAAGGGTTATGTTAGCGTAATTATATTTTTTTTTAAAATTATGTCGTAATTTTTTAACAGTACGATATTAAAGTTAATTATTATATATTTTCTTAAGGTAAAGGTATTAAGGTGATTAATTTCGCCTATAACCTTTTTGTTATTATAAAGGAAAAGTTATTTTTCGGCCGTGTTCGTAATGTAAGGGTTTTATTTTTTATTTTCATGGTAATTTAAGTCGATTACTTACTTTAAGTATAATGTAATTATTTTTTAAAACTTCGTTACTTATTATAATAGTATATTAATATATTTTAATTCGTATTTTTAAAGTAATGGGATTGTCGTTATCCCTTATTACTACTAAAGCCTTTTTTGGGAGTTTTGGTTCATTCCTTTGGGTTTTCTTCTTTTGTGGCTTTTTTATAAGTGGCTTTTTTTGGGCTGAATTTTTGTATTTGTAGGTATAATTTGTCGAGTTCGCCTTGTAATTGTTTACTATGTCGCTATTATTATTTCGTTTTTTTTTCCAATTTTTTAATTTATTTTTTTCGTTATTAGTTTATTGTTTGGAGCTGTTATATGTTTCAACGTTGTCGACATATTTCTTTTTCGAATTGGAGTATATGTTTAGTTTGTTAATGTAGCTTTTTATTTTATTATGTAAATCGTTCTTTAATATCCGTATAGCTTTTTACCGGGCTATATTGTTATTATTATTTTATGTTTTTGTGGTAAATTGTCGAAGTTCCTTCTTGATTGTTTGTCGTTTTTGGGGGTTTGTGGTGAAGGTAAGTTAGAAATGTAAATCGTTAATTGCTTGTTATGTATGTTTTTTTATGGTTCGTTAAATTAGTTTTTCTTTCGCTTAGTCATCGTATTATTCGTAATGGCAAAAGGGGGTTTTTTGGGGATAGTATTGTCCTTTTAGTTAATTGTACAGGGTTATTGTTTGGTTAATATTTTCTGTAAAGCTAATAGTACGTAGGTGGCGATATTATTGTTTGTTTTAATTATTTTTTCCTGTTTTATTTGAGAAGTTAAATCCTTTTTTGGCTATTCGCGTGATACGTTTGTAAATGTATTGTTTTTATATTTCGTAATCCGGATATTGTTGTTGTTAGTAATATATTACGTATATTCTTTTATGGCGATTTGGAGTACCGGGGCAGAGTGTTTTAATTTATCTTTAATTTTGTTATATCCATTTTTTTATCGTTTAAAATAAGCGTCGTTATTTTTTTTTTGTTGCGTTTGAGAAATTTGTAATTATGGTATTTTAAGGTGTTAATGGATTTTGCTTATGAAAGTTTTTTGGCTTCCGTTTATCCTTCGTGTGTTTTTTCGTTTAAGGGTCCTGGTAAGTCTGTTTTACGTCGTATTATAGCGAGGGTTTTTCCGGAACTGTTGGACAATTGTTTTATAGGTATTAAAGGGTCTGATTTATTTTGCCGAGGTTTTTGAAATAATTTATATTAAGATATTTTAGAACTTATTTTATTATAGTTTTATTATTTAATACGCCGCGTATTTTGTCGTTAGATTGTATTAATTTTTATAGGTTTAGGTTCCGTTTTATTGGATATGTTTTGTTGTCGAAGTGTGTTAATGTTGGCGCCGTAACGTCGTTTGTTATTATATTTTCTTTTAGCGTTGCGGGTTTGCTCGGCGTATTATCGGTTATTAATTTTCACCGTTATTGTAATGTAGTTAGTTAGGTACGTAAGTTGATTTATTTTGAATAATATTTTTTAGACGTTTTTTTTAAGGTTATTAAAAAACCGGATTATTAAGGTTTTTTGTTTTTAATTAAGTTTCGAAAAAAGTTCGATTAATTTGTTGCCATAATTGGAGGTAAATACTTTTTATTGTAACTGTTAAATTGTGATTTCTGTTTTGGCTTTCTCGTTTATTATTTCCGGGATTTATTATTTTAAAGAGACCGTAACATATTCTCTTATAGCAGACTTAAATTAAGTAACGGCATATCTTACGAAACGTCCGGTTACAAATTTAACCCGTATAATTAAAATAATAAGTCGAATTAGGAAATACTTAAAATTAAAGCAATATTGCGTAAGGAATAATTATAACTTAATAAATGTTTTATTAAAAGGTTTGGGTTTAAAAGGTTTTAATATTTTTCTTGGTTGTTTATTAAGTACTATTTAGATAAATTAATTTATACTAACGGACTTTTTATTAAATGTTTGTCGAATTTGTTTAAAAATGGTTTAAGTTACCCAAAACGTTAAAATAAATTTTAAATTATTTTATTTAAACTGGTTAATACGTTGGTTTATAAGGTTGAAACGTTAAAGGACTTTTTTTATCCGAATTTATATTATTATTTTTAAGAATTTCGTATTAAGATTGTTCGTTAATAAATATATTATCGAAATATTAACCAAAGTTTAACGGTATTATTAAATAAATATTTGTAACGTATAACGGCTAAGTTAATTAACTAATTATTAAACCTAAATCGACGGGTTTATGTTGGTAAAATATTATAAAAAAATTAACTAATAAAGTAACTTAGTTATATTTCGTAATATTAAAGGTGTTTTAGGTAACAAAGTTATATTGCAAATTAATATTATTTAATTGTAAAGTAACGAGCGTATATATTTTAATTATATTTTGTTAGTTTATTTTTGCTTAATTAATTTTTATTAAGTAGTGATTAATTATGTTTAATTACTATTAATGGTATTTAGCGAATCCTTATTAAGCATAGGTTACGTAATTTAACCTATTTGAAACCTGTTTTGATTTAGAGAGACCGTTTCCGAGACCTCTCTCCTGTTAGATTGTAATAATTAGTATGTAAAATTCCTAGTAATGTTATAAATCTGCGGTTATTGTTAGATTTCTTTGTGGTGCGAATAGTCGTCGACCCGATATAACGAAAATAGTAAAAATCTTAAAAATTAAAGTTTATAAAAATCTTTCCAAAATTAGAATTTTCTTAAAGATTACCGTTTATTACTAGATATTTATCGTGCATTATACTATTAAGACGGAATTTCTTATTTACTTATTCCGTAAAAACTACTTTGTTATTAAGAGTTTTAATTAAGAAAACGTTATAAAGGTACTTAAGAAGAAGCTTACGATGGCTCCGGCTTTAATTACTTTTAATTATAGCCTTAAAGCAGGAGAAATTATTGTAAAAATAAATTCGTATGAGAAAAGCTTTAAAGGTGTTTTAGACCAAGTAATTAATAACGTTAAGCACCCGACACGTTATAAAAGTGGTACTTAGAAAGGGGCCGAGTTAAATTTTAATGATATTAAGTTAAAATGTTAAGTTATTCTTAAAATTTTAAAGAATTTCGGAATTATATTTACAATATTTAATTTATATTCGATATTAAGGCCAAAATATTAATGGTATAAATTATTAACTTTATAAGTTCGTTATCTAGTACTTTAATAGTTTAGTAAATTCCGTAAATCAACTTTTTCAATTTTAAGATTAAATATGTATTTAATAAAAACAATACGGCCGTTAATAAGTTATCAAAAAACCTGGCCGGGCCTTTTAATAAGCTAGACGATTAATTAAAAGAAAAGGTCGATGATTTTATTAATATTTAACTAAACGTTATAAGGTTAAACTTTATTACCGAAATAACTTAAACGAAAAAAAAGGCCTTTTATTAAGGATTAGTTTAAATAATCGCAAAAATACGTTAGGTTTTTTACGTTATTAAAACTGTTTAATTGATTCGTAAACGCGAAAATAGAACAATGGGCTACTTGTAAAATTAAAGCTTTAAAGTATTATGTTTAAGATAGTATTATATGGCATAAGGTAAAAAAATAATACGGGAGTCACAAAGTGGTGGATAACGAATAAGAACGATTGACAGTAATTAGATAATATTATGAAAACTGCGGATATAAAGGACGAGATGTAATATACCGACGGATAACCGCTTTATACTATTAGCGCGATATGTATAAATACGTACGGAAGGTAGTTTTCGCTTACGTTTCATATTAGAAAGTTGCTAATTAACGTTTTAAGAAAGTTACGGTTATTTAAATCTTTTAAATATTGTAGTTATTTAAGTTATTAACCTTTAATTTATACCGAATAATAATAGTTATAAAGTTATTATTAAGGCCCGATGCGAATTATCCGGTTACTTTAAAGTTAAAGTATTACGTATAGTCATATTAGTAGCGATTAAAAAGTATTTAAATGAGCAAATTTTTTATGGATATAAAATTATAATTAAAATTAAATTAAATAAAAGTTTTAATAATAAGTGAAAAGTTAATACTGCGTACGTTATTTAGCGATAAGGATTTATTAAGAAAGGATACGTTTCGATCGTTAAAAGTTTGATAAAAGTGATAAATGGTACCGGCAAAAAATAGGTTAACTTTCTACTTAAAATAATATTTATAAATAATATCATTATAAAAGGTTACGGTTTTAACCCTTATAAGTTCCTATAGGGATAAAAAACGTTTTTATCGATCGAAATAATGATATCAACTTAAAGAATTATAATATGGGATTTGGATATTTTAAAAGAAATATTAATTACGCAAAGAATTAAGTTGTTAAAGCGTAAAGCCGACGACATTACAATAATAATCAAAGTAATTATCGCGTATCGCCGTAAAGTATTTTAATGCGATAATTAAAAAAAATAAAAAGAAAATAAAGGTTAAACTATTAAAAGTTGACAGCCTAGTACTACTATATAATATATCGCGACATATTAACATATTTGAAAAAATAAAGCTAAAGTACCGATAAATAAGACCGTATTTAATTAATGATGATATTAATTAAGGTATTTACCGTTTAAAGGAAATTAACGGAATAATATTACGTGGTATTTTCCTTACTAACGGATTAAAACAATTCGTTAAAAATAAAAATGATATTAAAAATTATTAATTTATAAAAAAACGATTATATAAAACTTTTATTTAACGTGCTTAATTAATTATAAAACAATATAAACGAATCGATAAATAAAGTAAAGATTAAATTATTAAAAAACTATTAACCGAAAATTATTAAACTTATAAAAATAAATACCAAAATCTAAATATTAAGTAGATAAATCGAAATTTATATAGTAATAAACGATAACGATTATTGCAAAACTAATTAATCAGAGGGGAGAAGAAAATTATTACGATTACTTATAAAGCATTAACATACAGGAGAATCTAATCGGATGCCGTTTCCATTTACCTTTTAAAACTGTTATTACGCTCGGAAAATGCCGTAGTCGAACTTATTAAATTATTACGATTGTCAATGTTACGAATAGGATTAATAAGTTTACTCTAAGCTAAACGTTGAAATTTTTGTTTTCGAAAATGCGACAAATTAAATAATTTAATTTATTAATATTTAATTAAACTTATAAATTTCGTATAAAACGCGGTCGGAATTCCTTAGAATAATTATTTCGAAACATGTAATTATATCTTTCGATTAACGTAATATAGTTATTATAGGAACATTTAGCAAATCCGAGGATAGACATATAACTAAAAAATAGGAATCTTCTATATACGCTTAAGATTTCAAAAGTATAATAGCGTTTTTTATAAAACCCGTAAAGCATCAGATTAAATATTTTAAAAGTTTAAATAAATAAACCGTTAATATACTGAAAATTTTTAGCGAGATATATTAAAAGTTAACGTAGAAAACAGGCGTAAATAACGTCGAGAAACATACTATATATTAGGGTTTACTTTTAGAAATTAAATATTTTAACGGTTAAAGATATAACGTTAACGGTTTTTAAAAAATTAGTACCGGTAATTCGTTATTTTAAATACCGATCCGCAAAAGGTTCCGAAATAAAAAAATAAATACAACCTTAAGTATTTATTATTAATGGAAATACGAAACTAAAAATAAAGGATAACCACTTACTTTAAAATGTTTAGTAATAAAATAAGCAATAACGGCATTATTATTTCAAATATTAACCATATTCTAAATATTATTAAAGAGATATCCAGAAATTTCTAATCGGCTTACGTTTATATACGGGCCTAAAAGTCTATCGGTAATTCTTTCATATAGAAATAAAAAAAGCGGAAAAAGAAAAAAATCTTTTTATCGATAATTTAAACTATTCGCGTAATTAATCGACGGTTTCCGGAGAATTATATAACGGTACCAAGGATTTTAGACGTTACGGAACTTCCCTTCATTAATAATTTAACGCTTTAGAGCATAAGAAAGCGTAAATAATCCATAATAAATATCTCGGTAAAAAAAGGGTTATTACCTAAAGTAACAAAATTAAACGCTAGCCGAATTAAGGGCGTAACTTAGTTATAAGAAACTAATGGTACAGAGGATTTTAAGGTTTGCAAATATTATAAATATAAATTAAAAGTTTATTTTTGCGCTAAAAATAAAAAATTAACAATTTATCTACTTTACAAAGAATAAACTGAATAAACGCGGCGATATTGAAAACAATTAAAATATTACGACGGTATGCTATAAAACGGTTAAAGTTTTAAATATTTAAAGTACGTTTCAATACAAGATTAAGAATAATAACCTAATTACCAGTATCCTCGACGAAAAAATATCTTACCTGCTTACCTAATTGCTTAGAATTTGCATTAATAGGAAAACCCCCACGATCAAAAAAAATAGAAAATTTAAAATTACTTATAATAAATTAATTAATCCGCTTGAACTATGTAAAATAATGTACAAATATATTAAAGATATATAATAGAAATTATTAAAATAAATATAAAAATATAAAAATAGAAAGTTACAAAAGTATAAAACTTAAATAACGGTAAACGATTAATTACCAGCGATAACGATTTACGACACCTTTCTTAACAACATTAAATAAAGGTCGCTGGAATTTTCTTGGCGTATAAGAATTTTTTTATAAAAATTAATAGGTGCATCTTATAATATATTAATCACCTATGGCCCGCTTTTTGAAGTTACAATTTAAACGTTTATTAATATATATATAACTTTTATAATTCGTATTTCTAACCTATACCTATGTACTTATACCTTTATTCCAAGCTCTATTCTTTACTTACTATACGTTTACATCTTTTTACACATATTTTAACACTTTAATCAATCCCGATATACTTATTATAACCTTATTATCGTTTAAAGGAAATTCGAAAAAAATAACGAAATAATATTTTCAAGGTAAATCTTAAAGAACCTAATTTATACGGATTAAAAGACATAAATCAAAGCGTTAATATTCGATTTATTCCTAGTACTAAATTTAAAGAAGTATTAAAAAAGTTATAATATAGGAACTTATTTATATATAATATTCCTACTTCTTTCCGTAATATAACGGTTAATTTAGACAGATCCTTATTTATTACCCCGTAAGATATATATAAAACTCGCTCTAAAGGTAAATTAAAATATTGTCGTAATTTGCGGATAGCCCGGATTTTTAGTATTACGCCGTTGCCGGACCACTTTAGAAAATTATTATACCTATTTAAAATAAAGACCACCTCCGAGTAATAAATATCACTTAATTAACCTATATAGTTACCCGCGAGCTTATTAAAAGAAAAGTTATTATATATACTTAAAGCCGGTAAATTAATAACCAGAGATTATTATATCCTTATAAAATAGAACATAAAAATTAACAGCCGAAACTTCGATTTAAACTTTATTTAAATAATAGCGCATAATTTTATCCCGGTTATAAATACTAAGAATATTAGGTATTACGTAAGAATTTTATATATACGGACAAAACGTATATTACTAATATTCGACAGTTATTTTTCAGATAATCGATACAAAACATTAGTTAAACTTTACCAACTAAGTTAGCAGCAAATTAAACTCGATAATTTACCCGTATAAGTAGAGAAAATTAAAACTTTAAAATAACGACATAGTTAAACATCCGGCTTTTAAGTAATAGACGTACTTCTCCTTGTTTTACAGGATCTTAAATTATAAAAAAATTTAGATATAATTAATAGAATTTAATCGGATTTATAAAACGAATTATCGGATCGTATTTAGGATTGCGTAATAAGAAAGTTAATAAGAAAGTAATAAAAAGGTTTTAGCCTTACAAGTTTCCGTTATTGATTATTAAGGACCTTCCAAAATTAAATTAAATTAATTAAAACCTTCGCATATTTCGATAATTACAAGCTCGTTTTAAATTAAAAGCCAAACCATAGTATATTTTAATATAAAATATATACTTTACCCGCCGCTTAATAATTAACGTACTCAAGTTATGTTAAAAGGGACCTCTACGACACCATACCGATAGATGGGAAATACCTACCGAATGGCTGGAAAACGCCTAAAACCTTATTTTATCCCAGGATGGCCGGATTGAAAAAATATAAAAAGTCGATCAATAGTTAACAACCGAAGAATAAGGTATAAAAGGAATAAAAAAAAACCTTATAACGTAAAGACTTAACTAAAAAATAAAGTTAAAATCCCGAGTTAAAAATATTAAAAGATATATTACGTCGCCGAAAAAAAGATTAATTAAAAGGTTATATATATTTAACATTCGTGATAATGTTAGGTTTAATTGTTTTTATTATTTCTTATAGTAAAACGAAAACGTTTTCCATTTTAAGAAAGAAGGTTTAATATCAGGCAGGGTGTTACAACTTAGGTCGGACCGAATTAATTAAAAAACCCGGATATTGTATATATATTTAAACATTTTTGTCGCTACGGGCTTAACCCCGAGATATTATTATCTACCTACGTACTATTATTATTTATATTATAAACACCCGGTTTAACACCATAAATAAATTCGATTGTTTTTCCATATCTTGACGTCTCTTACCATTATCGTGTTCTTCTCGTCAAATCCGCCCTGATCAAGACTGAGTCACCCCGACCCAATTCACTATTAAGAAAGTTATGAACGTACGTACCTTCTATTTAGGTAGCTACCTAAGGTTGAGTAGGTACGAGCTTACTGTTAATAAGTGACGATAGGTATATGCTTTAACTGGCAGCTCTTGCGCTTTTCAAAGTTGCGTTTGCTAATTACCTTATAAGTAATGAACAATAAAAGCATCTTTTTTTTTCCCATTTCGCTTACAATTATCCCTTTTCCTGTTCTTAATACATTCTTCCATTTTATTTTTTGCTATTTTACCTTTTTGTAAAATTAACCCCATAAATATAACATATTATAATAATTTACAGCAGGTTAGTTATCTTATTACAACTGGTTATTTACTACATTTAGGAATTGGTTAGCAGAAAATAAATAGCCTATTCTGCCTGATTATTAATATGCTTTTTTATTTAGCGGTTCTCGATTCGAATAAGGCGGAAACGACTTTCTCCGTTATTTTACCCGCTTGTTATACCAGATACGGTACGGTATATTCCGGCTTTTAATAACGCTTAGGTTTTTGCAATCGGACACCAAGTTGTTACGAGTATTTTCGTAATTTCGATTTCGTAAGCACACATTTCGGTTCCTTATATTTTCCCTTATTTTTTCGTTTAACCATTTGTAAAAATGTTTAATGGCCCGATATGCCCCAGGATAAAACGTATATCCGAGATGTATTTATCGACTGGCAAGTATATTTCAGTCCGGTCGATATTATAGCGTATGGCGATTTAAAGTTCCGTTTCGATAAGACCAAGATATTGATAAAGTAGGCCATCACAAAGCTTGCCATTAGGGAAGCCGACTTTTCGGACATAAAGGCCAAACAAGACCAGGGTTGTTGGCTAGCAGGGGTGCATTAGCACTTTATATACTGAAGAATCCCTCTGATCGGAACATATATGTTCCGTGGCTAGAAGGCCTTAAAGTACAATGCGTGTTTTAGAACATTTGCAATGAGTTATAAATATAATAATAACTGATATCCCTTATATCTAATAATTAAAACTTTTATTCGTTTAATTTGGGCATATATTAACTGATTAGATGTTTTTAAGACGATATCAGCTATATATTAGTTATAATTACCTAGATACGTTAATAACGAAGATGGTAACCGTATTGTTAACGTCCTCTGTTATTTATAAAGGATTTAAGGATTGGGATTGCTTTAAAGGCGAATTCCAGATTAAAGCTTCCGTATTCAATATTTAGAATTATATTAATTTTAATTAAAATCTTTAATAACTTGTTAATTTTACGGAACTTGATATAACTTTTTATTTAAAATGATGAATTCGTTATGCGATACGAATTAATGCTTTATCCTTAGTTATATTTATATTTTTCGGAGTAATTATCGAAAAGATTAATCCGATAAAATATTTAACAAATATAGTTAAAATAACGACAAAAAGTAAATAAGCTTATAATTAGGATTTTACGGCGTATATATATATAAGGATTAGAAGTACGATACTTTCTGTAAAAGTATTAACGATTTTACGAAATAAATCTTAAAATTAATATCTTTAACGATTAAAAGATAAGTTCTTTTCAGGAAAGAACTTACGGATGTGGTACGCTTGGTTAGCCAAATCCGGTAAGATATATGATAGTAAGTTCCTAATTAACATTTAACGGGAATATTATAAATGGTTAAAACAAGCTTTAAAGTTAGCAAAAAATTAGATAAATAAATTGTAAAATAGTAAGAGATTATGGCCTAGGGATAACGATATGGTATTTTATAAACGAAAACGACGATTATATAGGTTAACGACTTATGTATAGTACTGGCCCTTTTTGCAGGGATTTGGATAACTACTTTCTAGATGGTAAAAAAAGCCGAAATTAATAACAGTACGGTTAGTTATCAGGAAGTAACGGCCGATTTTCTAAATTATTAAAATATAACGAATTTATAATAATTATTAAGGAACGTTAAAGTAACGTTTTTAACGTTTTATGGGATACTTGCAAATTCCCCGAATTAGGACGATTTTAATTAAGAAAAAACTAAAGATATTATTAATTAACTACGTGGTAAAACTTTTGGGAAAGGGCCGAAATGAGGTAATCGTAAAGGTTTTCAAACGGGCCGAAATAATAATAGTAATAAGCGAAAACGTAACGAATCGGACGTATAAAGGATTAGGTGCAAAATATGTTTAAACCTTACCTATACGTTACTTTAATATTATTACGTATTCCTTAATAAAGCTTTAAAAAAATTCACCTTAAGTAAGGTAATTACGGTATTAATTTAAAATCGGATTACCTCCGATTAATCTTTAAAGGAAAAAATTAACCGTTTATCGAAAACCATAAAGAAATTAACTACCTAAAAATTAGATTAATTTTTAAAGGGAGTAAAACGAATTTTAACGTACTTTTTAATTTTTCATTAACGTAATAATATAAACGTCGTGTTTTACCCTTTAAAAAATTCGGCCATTTTGGACTTAGCTTTTATAATACATATTTTTAATTTAATTAATAAATTCTTATTTTATAGAATAACGATTTAAAATAACGGGATGTACGTAAAGAACAATGTTATCCCGATTAGTAAATATGGAGAAATAAATATATTATTTTAGGGCCTTAAGGGCCTTAAGGCGTTACATTTGTAGGACGTAACTTATTACGAAATTTTCGTATACAACTTGGTGTTTTTCCGACAATTCCGAAAAAAGGGGTATTAATAAGATAATAAAGGAATTAATAATTATATTCGAAATAAATATAATTAAATTATTATTACCTTAATAAACAAATTTAATTAATTCGTTATCGAAAATATTAACGCAATAATATGTTATGTAATCTTAATTACTTATAAACAAAACGTTAATTTATAAATAACGAAATTATTACCGGCCGGTAACGGTACTATATAACATTTAAAGTTAAAATACTTAAGGCTTAAAGTAATCGTTTAATTGCAATCGTATATAAAAAGAGTACGCCTAAAAGGTTTTATAATAATCGAATATTAAATATTTAATAAAACGAAAGCTAAAAAATAAATACGCTACGAGCCTAAAAAGGAAACTTCCCGATTAAGATAACGAATCGTTATCGATTTCACAAACTTTGAAAAAAACGTTAAAGAATATAAATACGTTATATTTGTTACTAATAAGTATTTAGGTTTCATCTGGGATATTTATCTTAAAAAGCGAGAGTAAAATATATTAATTATAACGTTTTAATATCTCTTAAAAGTTTTGAAAAATTAAAATAAGATTCTCTCATAAGTATTTAAGTGCGAAAACGAAATCTTGAAAAATTACTAACTTCGGAATATACTTTAATCGCCTTTTTTTAGTATTAAGCTTAAAGTTTTAATACCGTATACCCAGGCTTAAAACAAGGATATAAAACGCTAAAAGGGTATAATTAAAAAAAAAGCGATTACGATACGGAATAACGTTAAATTACCTTCGTTCCTAATCACATACATCTTTAAAACGGCAATATATCTATATAGCCGTACTCCCAAATACGTACTTTTTTAGCAAAGCCTATACGAGGTTTATTATATTTACCTGGCGTATAAAAATAATGTTGCAATAGTTGATCGGAAGTTTTAATAAGCCCATTTTCGAACATATAACTACATGGCTTACGTTATAACAGTTACCGCCATAAAAAAAATAAAGACTTTAAAAGTTAAATCCCAAAACTTAAGTTAGTTATTTCGTTAGCTATAGATTTACGAATATTTAGGAAATTTGGAACCCGTTAATTAATAAGGTTATCGCTATTAAAAACATACAGTTTAACAAAAAGATTACTTTTTTAGGTACTATTAAAAACTTAAAAAACGACTTTTTATACGTTATAAAAAAAGTTATAAAAGTTATTACGATAAGTAAAACAACTTAATCAGGGCCTAGGCTACCCAAATATATAAATATAAAAAAAAACGAAAACCTAAGCGGAATAAATTAACTATCGGTTAGTTGGGAGGGATGGTACTAAAATGGTACAAACGTACGAAACGTACGGAATGGGGAAAAACAAGCCTATTTACATAAAACTAATTATCTTTATACGACCGTTATGTTCGAACCATTTCCGCTTTTAACCTATTACTTTTACCAACGTTTGTTTTAATAATTGTTACGATTATTACGCCGACGGAAATAAAAAAGGTAACCCTAAGTTTTTATTGTTTTATTTAACCTAAAATAACGGAAAAAAACGAAAGTATTTTATAGATTATAAACGTAAACTTCCTATATAGTCCGTATCGAAAAAATAATTATCGGTACGATTACAAAATATAGGAAGCCGCGTTTAGCGTAAAACGATTAACTTATTTTATTAATACGATTAATAACCGGCCGGTAAACTGCGGAAATTTAAAGAAGTTAATTACCCGAAATACGTTTTACTCTAATCGGAAAAATTTTAATACGAAAATATATAAAACGCTTAAGTCGTAAAACCGGGTATATAAACGTAATTTACCGTTACCGCCGCGAAGTTATAAGAAGCTAAATATACATCCGTTAAAAAAAATATTCCGTAAAACCGAAAAAGCTTATCTGTAAAGTTATAAGGAAACATAATGTTAAGAAATCGTTAATTAGTTTTCTATTCAAAGGAAATAAGTTTTAAAGTATATATAGGTATACGTTTATAAGTTTAATAAGTATAACTAACTTTAAAAATATAAGTCCCGTCTCGTCGTACGAGGTAATTAATAACTTAAAAATGCTTATAGCAATATTTACGCAACTACATTTACTAAAAGGTCGTTATTACGGTTAGGTTTAACCTAAAGCTTAAGTAATATAACGTTATAAACGCTTTTATAAATACCAACTTACCTTACGAAATATATATAAAGACGTCCTTAAGATATCCGTAACGTAATAAAATTTTCCTAATTAGGAAGGTATTATATGGACTAAGGGAATTACCTTTGTTATAATAAAAAAACCTTATTAAAATATTTAAATAGTTAGGATTTAACCCCGTTTCTTACGAACTTTATTATTTTATTTGTTAAAGGGTATTTATTTTTTTTATGAACGATATTATTATAATATATCGCGATAAAAATTAAGCCCTCGTCGATTAATTAATTTAATAAATATAAAAACGGTATACCTTAACAAAAGGTAAAAACCTATAGTAGTTCCTTGGTATCGAAATAATCAAAAATAAACCCAATAGAAAAATGTAATTATCTTAATCCGATTTTATAGATAAGTTAATTAACTTAATACTTAAAAAAAGTTTAAATAACCTTCTAAAAATACCCATAATTGGTATTAAGTTACTACCCAACCTTAATTTAACCCATTTAAGCTTTATTAATAAATATTAAAAAAAAATCGGTTCCATTTTTTTCGTACTAATTAATACGCGTCCCGATATATTTTTTGCGGTATCCCGATTTGCCCGATTTAACCTAAACTTTAACGACGTATATTACAAAATTGCCGACCGAATTATATTATACTTAATCGGAATTAAAACGTTAACGTTATAATTTAGAGCTAAGAACTTATTAAATATTTAAAACGACGCTTTTTTTACGGATAATACGGTGAATCGAAAAAGCTCTTAAGCTTACGTTATAAAGTTATTCGGAAAAATAATAAAATGGCGGGCGAATAAGCAAAATATAGTAATTATTTTTATAATAAAAGCGGAGTTATTATCTTTTACGCAGGTTATAAAGGAAATTTTATTTAACTTTTAATTAATTAAAAAATTAAAAATTACCTTAAATATAAAACCGTTAAATATTAATGCGATAATTAACAAACCATATGGTTAATTCCCGCCGATATCGCCCTATTAATAACGAAATTGCGGTATATAGATATATATAACTATTAGTTACGAAAAGTCGCAAAAAGGGATTTGATTAAAATAGATTATACGCTTACGGGCGATATGCTAGTTAACGGACTAATTAAAACCTTATTACGCGAACCTTTTCGGCATTTTAAAAAGCAGTTAGGATTAATGGATATTACGGAAGCTCTTAATTAACGGAGAAACGCCCTACGGGTAATTTCAAAGAAGGAATTAATTAATTAAAAGGATTTAATCGCTGGAGGAAAAATGAAATGGAAAGTTATGGTTTTAGGAATTATGACGATTAACGCCGTAAATGTTTTAAGGCGTTAAAGGGGTATGTTGGCTAGCAGGGGTGCATTAGCACCCCATATACTGAAAAATCCCTCTGATCGGAACATACATGTTCCGTGGCTAGAAGGCCTTAAAGTGTAATGCACGTTTTAGAGCACTTGTAACTAGTCATAAATATAACAACAACTGATGTCCTTTATATCTGACAAGGGTCGCTTTTTGTGTAATATCCTTTTAGCTTTCGAAAAGGATATGAAAAAAATGAAGGTTATGTGGCAGGCCATAAGTGCTAACCGGCACGACTTCGTCCGGGTTACGCCGTATACTATGGATGGGATGGAATTTTACATGCCGAAAGACGAAAAAGGGATTGATGCTAACGACGGCGCTCTTACATTTATAAAGTCGATTATGATCGCCTTAGCCAAGCTGTACGTAGCCTGGAAACGAGCCATTCCGGCGCCGGGTTTAAGATAATCGGAGTAGGTCGAGAGAGCGAGAAAGGCGCTTTGTTCCGGTTGCACTTGATTGTAAGTGTGAGACCCTAGCATCACGCATTGAAGCATATAACTGAAGAAGTGTATTAAAGGTTGCATGACCTCTAGAAGGTCCTGGATAGAAGGTGAAGGTGGTGCTGTCAGATATAAGGGACATCAGTTGTTGTTGTACTTAGTGACTAGTCGTAGGTGCTCTAGAACGCGCACTGCACTTTAAGGTGATCTAGTCCCGGAATATATATATTCCGATCAAAGGGAGTCTTCCGTATATGGGGTGCTAACGCACCCCTGCTAGCTGACAGGTGCACCCTCCTTAAATACAGGTAAAAACAGTGGTAGCTAAGAGATACGGATACCGGAGTGACCGAAGCGATTTGCACTAGCCTGTTAGCTAACTAAGCCGTGGCGTTGCTAGGTTCAACAGTAAGGGTCCTGCGAAAACGGAGCTATATCTCGCAGGTAGTTAGGGTTCGTATGTTCGAAATTTTGTCCGGTACATATCTCCCTATTCCAACAGTAGCTAGATTTTATCCGGGGCTACGTCCCTTAATTGCGGCAATACGAGGCGTTTGTTCGCCCGGCTGTACTTTTTTCAATGTGATATTTATTAGGTAATCTTGAATTTACCGGCTTTTAATTCACAATTTCTGCGTCCGTCCTTATCCCTAGCGATAACTGCACCGATCGTAAACGTTAACAAATGTTACGGCTATTAATGCGGCAACACCAGCTATGCTTAGCTTGGATGGCGGGAGAGTCGGAATTTTGCTAAATGTATCGGGGTGCTCTGTCTTAACACCTTTATCAAACTGTCCCAAAGGCAGCTTGGGGATAAATATCATAGATATTATGATATTGTGTCCTTCCATCACCTAGGTGGCCCATTGCATATACGGGCGGCCGTTTCTCATGGGAGGCCGACCTGTACACCGCCCTTTTTTTTTTTTTTTTCGTTTCGCGACATCAATAAATTGGGGTTCCGTTTGTAGCCGATAAAGTTCTAACTAATCCGTATGTTTTAATATTATCTAACATTAACTTAATATAAATAATAAATAACGGAAATTAAGGGAAAATCTTTTATTTTTTTAATATTATTATCTTGCGAGTACGGATAATTATTACCAAAAACGGTTCGAAAATGTAAAATAAGTAACATATTCTAATTTTACTTACCGGCTTGTTAATATTTTCGTATTTTATTTATAATGGTTTTGTAAGAATCGTTACATTATTAACCAGAACTACCATACAACCTCTAGGTAATTAAGGCCCGTATATATTTGTAAAAATATCCAACTATTATATATTTATATATATAACCGTAACAACCAATTAGCGCAAACTAATTAACCTAGCAATTTAAGAAATATAAAACCTAACCGTTAAATTAACGGCCATACAATTCCGGTCTAACATTAATTCTAACATTAAATTATACTTTATATATAAAGCAATACCTAATATATTAAATTTAAAAACTACCAAAAAAATCGTTAATAATATTTCAAGTATTCTTCGGTAATTAAAAATTATTCGCCAAAAAATTCCGAAACATTTCGCGCTTATTTATTAATATAAGTAAAAATAAGAAATTTACGCCATTTTTCATTATTATTATAAGCTCCTAAACATCGATATACTTTACGCTATTAGTATTTATAAACGGTAATATTACCGACAAATAACCAAATCCGGCCCTTCTTTATTAAAAACTAGCTTAAAATTATAACAATACCCTAATATATACAGTAGCAATCGATAAATTTATACATTCAACGTTACCGCCAAATAAATAAATTTTGGAACTAATTTCTTAATACGGCTTAATCGGTTCCCATGTAAATTTCGGTAACGTTACGGCCTTCCAGAAGGACGGCTTCGTTATAAGTAATATTAATATTCCTTAATCCGCCTTTATTTACAGATTTTAAAAAATAAGGAAAAGTTATACGTTTTGTTATTTTTTAGGAATATTTTCGTCGCTAATAATAACGCCGAAACGCTTTTTTTTTTTTTAGCTAACATAATTATATATTATAACTATTACTTAAACTATAATACGACTTAACCTTGTAAAACGGTTTACTTATATTTTTTAAAAATTTGGGTAACCGTTTTCGTATCGTTATTTAATATTTGGGCGATAAAACGCTTATATAACAACCTACCGGGCTTACCGCCGAGTAGTTCGCAATTAAAAGTTATGTTTTTATATTTTAAAAAATATCAATTAAATATTTTGAAAATTTTAAAATTTATGGCGGTTAATCTTATTACCGATCGTATTCCGTTATATATAAAGGTTATAATAAATATCGTCCGTATAATAGTTATAAAAGGATTAGTTTTTACATATACGAAATTCCGTAAACGTTTTACTAATGCGTTATAAATAAGAAAATAAAAAACGTTTTTAGATTTCCGCTTTTAATTTTTGGATAATTTTATTTTGCCTTTACCGATAACAAAATCGACCCGGCCGGCAACGTTACTTAGGAATATTTAAGCTTTTAAGCCGGGTTCGTTAGCTATTATCGATTTAAGTGATGTTTTTATTAACTTCGACAAAACCTATATACTATTTTCGAATTACCTGTTTATCTTTTTTAAAGAAAGGTATAAATGCCGGCGAATCGTAACGTTAAACGAAGTTTATAAGGTAATCTTTTATTATTATTAAAAGCGGGCTAACTAAGAGCTCGAACGGAGAAGTTAAAGAAAACTAACCGTAATTAATTCCTAGCCCAATCTGGCAAAGCGCGCATCCTTACAAACAAACTAATCTCGGTTATCCGCCAGCAGAGGCATATTAAGACGCGCGTAATAATCGCCACGTAGGAGCTTACGTTATCGTCCGAACTTATCGTCCTAACTAACGCGACTTTCGTTTATCTTTTTTTTTTCCCCGAGCTGGTACGAAATCCTGAAGAAGTATCTCGCCGGGGCCGACAAACAGGATCCCGGTAGCTAGAACTCGCTTTTCCGTATAATTATCGGCGTTCGTACCGGGCAGGCGCTATTTTTCTACCGGACGGCGCAGATAGATATCGTCAACGAGTCCCCCGGCGGCGGCGGCGTTAAATAAGCGACGTTATTTAACGACGGCTACGTTAATATACGAATCCGTAAGCGCTTAATTATAAACGGCGGCAAAAGCATTACGGTTAAGGATATGTTCGCTAATTTTGCGCCGCAACCGGTAACCGACGACATTTCGATATACCTGGTAAAGCCAGTCGTAAAAGATAACAGGAAAGGGAAAAAAGGAAAAAAAATTAAAAAAGTTAAAAAAATCAACTGCGCAAACTTTTTACGGCGTAGATAAAAATATATCTTACGACGGCGGGATATCCGGATATAAAGTAATAAACGAAACGCTCTAAAAAACCGTTACCGGCAAGAGGTCGCCTACCTTTATTAAAAAAGAAAAACGCCGTACCTTTTATATATTCCATAACGATAGTAGCTGGAAAGGTTCATCGTCCCGGTCGAAAAGAGGAAAAAGCGACTTTTTAAAAAGTATAAAAAATGAATTAAAATCTAATACGATTTCGAGTAACGGAAAGTTAAAAAGTAAGTTAAATATAGTTATCGATTAATATTTAGTAAGCTTTATCCTGTTAGATATATATTATATTTTACTCTTACGTTTTTAAAAGAATATTTATTTGCTTTTAGCCTTAATTTACGCCGGGTGACGGCTAATAAACGTATTTTTCCTTATGTAATAAAAGCAGTTTCGTAAAATTCACCAGGCGGAGTAGGAAGTTAAAAAAAAAGGATAAAAAAGGGGAGAAGGAAAAAGAGACGAAGATAATAAAAAAGAAGGAAAAGCATAAAGGTGAAGAGTAAAGCGGGAAAAGGTAGACGTAAGGGAAGCGCATTTTGTCTAATAAAAACTTGTTTTATATATTTTAATACTAGAACGTAATAATTGTTTTTTTAATAGCAAGAGTTTTATATTAATAGTAGTTGTTTTTTTTTATTCCGGGATTACCTTTACGGTCCGATTTAACTCGTACCGAAATAATATTCGCGTTCGTTTTAAAAAGGAGAATATTTCTTTTCTTACACCAACTAGGATATAAGATTAAACAAGATGCTTTAATAATAAGCTGGCGACTTGCGGCCGTACGTTTCCGGCCAGATTATTTACGGCTTTCTAGCCGGCCGCTCGTATTATTCGGCGGTTTACCCGGCTGGATTAAAAAGCCCGACGCCGCTATCGGATCGGCCGGAGATAAGGTGGTGCCCTTGTTATTCGAGGTAACTAGGAGCTAGAACGTAAACGATTTGGAAAATTAAATTGCTAATTAGATTTTACTCGATAATGTTAATTTTAGGATAACTAAAGGTTCGAAAAAATAGTAAAGTTAGCAAGGGGTATATATAATAGGAGAAGGTTATTATGGAATAGCTAGATATAAGATTTGAAATATAACGTTTATTACGGATTTAATTATACTATAATTTAGGTAGATTTTTTAATCGGATATTATTTTTTATTAGTATATATCGGTATATATTCGGTTATATTTAATGTTTAACATAATATTTCCCGGTTAATTTATTACCAAATACTTATAGTAGGTAGGAGAAAATGGCCTGTTATACCAAAGCGCTAAAATAAAGCCCCGGTCGGCTTTTTAACCTAGCGGTTATTAAAATAAAGCTGTTTAGCAGCAAGCGTTATCTCCCGCCTAAACGCGATAATGCTCAAAACGATAAGCTTTTAATACGAAGTTAAGTAAGTATTTTAATTCCTTATAATTACGTACCTTACTTTAAATTAAATCCTTTTTTTACCTTTTCATCTTTATGCCTAGGCGTTAAATCGCGTTAATAAACGCGGCATATTTAATTTAACGAGAAAATGTCGACGATCTCGATAACGTTATTAATTTATCAAATTTTGGATAGCACCTTTACTTATTTTTTACTTATTAATTACTTAATCGCGCTTATAAGCTATTTAAGACCGGCGTTCGCCCGTATAATAGTTGTAGTTAGATATTTTATAAGCGAATTATAAGGTAAACCGGCGTATCTGATTTCGGGAACCTAAATTAGCTTAAATTACGAATTTCTGATAGGTAACAGAATTACGTAAGGCGTTAATAGGTATTAAAATTACGAAAAGATAGTTTTACGCGTAAGATTTTCGGTTATACTTATAGCGACCTTAACGTTTACGTATATAACATACGTAGCCGTTTTATTTTTATTAACGCCGTTACGTATATATTACGTATTTATTTTTAGGAACGCGTATTAGCGCTAACTACGATTTGACGGATAGCCGATATATTTCGATTTCCCATTTAGTAAGAAAATTTACGTTAGCGTAACGACAAAGTACTATCAGCCGAACGTTAATTATATAGTGGTACGTATAAGTTATTAAAGCCGATTAATTAATCTTATATTAAATTAGTTTTTAAATAATAATAAAATAATCGCGCTTTTTTAAAGTTCGAATTATTACGATTATTAAAAAATTAAAAATTTTATATTTAATAAAATTAATTTGTTATTAACCGAATTTTTCGTATTTAATAAAATTTAAAAAGTTTGTTATATATATAAGTTAGAATTATTAATTATTGGCATTTAAATAGGGATTAAAATATTATCGTTTTTCGAAAAATTAACGTTATCGGGGTTTACTTTATATTTAAAGTTATTTATAAATATCGACGGCAACGAAACAAATAACGAGTTTAAGGCGAATAACTTAGACCATATATAAGATATAATATTACGACGATTTTTAAAAAGATTTATGTTGGAAAATATTATAATACGGGAAAAGGTCGGTATTAATAACGTACTTTAGTTAGGTTTTAATACGGATGTTATTATCGCAGAGCGAGCCGAGATTTTAATATATAACATATTAAAAAACCTAATATAAAAGGCGTAAAAAAAGATTTTATATTTATATTAGCGGTTAATAGTTTTAACGATAGCGTTAATTTACTTGTTATAAAACGAAGATATACCGAGGATAATTAGTATTTCCGCGTTAAACGCCGGAAAAAAACTAGTAATAATAACGAACGATTTTACGGTAATAAAATTATCGAGTTTTTTTTTTAATAATAATAATAACAAAAGTTGCTTAAACGAATTTATTTAAAGCGAATTAGTAAATAACGAGTATAATAATAAATATTTTGTAAATAATAAGTTTAGTGGCTAATATGCGAATTAACATATTAATAGTGACGATTAAAAAAGGTTATATTGTTTTTTTCTATGCCCGGAGTTTACCATAAAACTAAATTTCTTAAGCTTTAATATAAAGATTTTAACTTATTAATTATATACGATATGGTAGATTTTTAAGTGGTAATTTTTCCGTAAGGTTTAAGGCGGTTATTTAAAAAACGTAATAAAGTTTAGTAAAACGGAAAAAGTTATATTCATTTGCGACGTATTTGTTATAGTTAAAACAAATTCCGAGGAGGTATGTAAATTTTAAAAGGACGGAATGATTACGGAAGGCCGGCGGTATTTGGCCGAGGCGTAAATAGAAAAAAATACGTAATGTCCTAATTAGGAACGTTTATTATACCTAATAGTATATATTTATTTTAAGTACGCCGACTTATATAACATTAAGAAAAAAATACCGATATTACTAATAATATGAGTAATGCTTTTTACGGCTATAAAAGCCTGGGTGGCCGAATACGGTAAAGTAATTAACGCGGTATACCCGGTATCAAGGTATTTAAAGTTATTTAAATAATATGAAGATTATAAAAAGGACGAATAACTTTACTATAGGGAAAATCGGGTAAAAAAATTAGCCGGAATCGGTATATAGTTTAATAATGCGGATGGAAATACGTAATTATTTATAAGTGGCCGGATAAAATTAAGTAATTAATTTTTGTTCATTAACCAATATAACGTTATAAAATTTAATATTAAATATAATAAAGCGACCTGTACTACCGGTAAAAAAAAAAGGCGAAAGTTATAGAAATAAACTTAATAAAACGGCTTTTATTTTTTTACGACGAAACCTATTAATATAATAATACATAAAATAATTTATTAATCCGTTTCAATTTTTAGATAAATTTCGAAATAATAATCAAAAAAGGTTATCAGCTTTTACGGTATTTGTATCGATTTTTATAAACGGATCCGCTTATCTTACTAATATCGTCGAATATATCCTTAAAAGTAAGGCTTTATAAAGAAAAAAAAAGAAATCGGTAATATTAAAAATATGGATGTTTTTATAAATAAATAAACTAATTATAAACATTTTATGGAAATATTAAACCGCGCTATAAATCCGAAAATTAGAAAAGGGGTTAAACCCGTTAAAGAAACCTGGACGGGTTGGGGAAACGGTTAGTGCCTTGCGTAATAATAGCCCGCCGTCCTATAAACAGGTTTAAGGGCGAGCAAATCGGGGATAAAAACTGGGAGATCGCCGTGGCCTTTATTAATTGCGAGATAAAGGCCGGTGTTATACGAGATGCGTTCGCGCGTTTAACGGCCGAAATACGGAGTTACGTATATCGGGCTTTATAGGAAAAAAAGTAGGAATAAATGCGGGATGGCTAGATGAAACCGGAGCTTATAAAGTATAACGTCGAAATAAGTTTATTCGGAAATGGCGGCGAAAGCGATAACGTTAAGGCTAAGCTTAACGAGATATTGAGTTAGTGTTAGCAGTTGGTGCTTTGAGGTGCTCCGGGCTGGTGGGTCAGGCGGTAGGATGCAGCCTAGGACACCCTTTGTCTGGAAGAAGCTCTTAGAGCATGGATTTGGATATGTAATGGGAGCTTGGCCCAGACGTTTGTAGTTTAAAGTAATATTAATATATAGTTTACGCCAGGTTACTGTATTTAAATATTGTAACTACTAATATGGTAACATTTTTTAATTATTAATTAATACTTAATACGTTAAATAAAATAATTATTTGTAAAATTAAGTTAACGGAACAAACGCGAATTTTTAAAGCGAATTATTTAATTAATAAAAAGTTTAACAATTAACGATAGTAAGCGAATAATTAATCCCCGGATAATTTCCTACTAAACAAAACGACCCATTAAAAATTTTATTCCCTTTTTTTTAGTAAGGACCTTTTTACGATAAAAATATTCCTTAGGACGAAAAATATTATAATAAGGAAAAGGTGGAATAAGAACTTATATTAAATATGACGGCAGAAAAAAAGATTTATTTTTAAAGCGTTTTTAAGAAATATTTTATTACTTTAATAATAAAGAAGTAACCGATATAAAACCCTTATTTAAAGATAACAGACCATTAATAACCTAAATAAGTTTTATACCTCCCTAGATATTAATATAAGCGGTATTAGACGTAACGTTAAGGTATAAGGGGATAAGTATTAATAAGTCGAAAATAAGGTTAAAAAGCTCAAGTAACAAAACGAAAAGTTAAAGCTTTAAAATTAAAAAAATTAGTGATATAGTGGACCGGCTCGAAGATGCGATGATACAGCTATTAGATACGTTCCAACGATAAAAAACGTAGACCTTTAAGAGTTTGCGTAACGCCAGTATATAACCGAAGGCGTTAAAAAGCGCCCTACTTAAGGTTAAGGCAGGTGGCTTTAGGAAAACACCTATCGTCCTGAAAAGCGATATGGAGGAGATTAACTTATTAAAAAAAGGCGAAACGAAATTTAGAAAGTGGTCCATAAAAAAGCCTAACTCTTTGGACCCCCTAAAAAGATAGAAAAGCAAGTTACCTAAGGGAAAGGGAGTGGAACGTAATAACCTTAATGATTTAAATAATTCCTCTTTTTCAAATTCGTCTGGAAGTCCCTTAAAAAAAAGAAAAACCGCCATAGCGTACCTAAAAGCTCCCCTAGCAGTAGCTCTAACAGCTTAAATAATTTCAACGAGTTAAGCCTTAGCCTAAAAGACAAAAAGAAGGATTTTAAGGCTTTTAATAATGGAGATAGTAAGCTACGTTAGAAACGTTTTAATTCCTCCCTAGATAAAAAGAATTACTTGGCAAGCTAGGTTAATTAGGAGTTTTAAAGTAACGCCTTAAATTTTATAATAGAAAAAATTAACTACGTAAATAGGATAAAATTAAATTAATTAAATTAGCGACGTTTAACGAAAGCTAGTACCAAAATTTACAAAAAACGCCCTTAAAATTAATTATAAATATTAAAAAAAGTACGAAAATATTAAAAACGTTTCGGAAAACTTACGTAACGATAAGCAAATTTAAGTAAAAATCGTTGTAAAAAAAAGTTTAATAAAGTTACTTACGACGGAGGAAATTTAATATAATTTATTATTAAATTTTAAAAGTTTTTTCGAGAGGTAAAAGGTTGTAATATATAATTTGGAACAAAAAATAAATTACCATATTTTTGGTTAATATAAAGGATTATATTAATAATTAATACAAAATTATTTAATCAATATTACGGCAAACGGATTATTTTTTTTTCGCATTTAATCGTCGACTTTAACAGCGAATTTCATAACCGATTTAATAAGAAAAAAAAATAATAACGGACGGTCCGCTAACGCCCGGAAAAACAAGGGTAATAACATCCGAAATAGTAAGCCCGTATGGAATAAAAATAGGGAGCTATTTTGCTTTAATTATAGCAAATATGGGCATATGGCGAAGAACTGCCCTAAGCCACAAAAAGATAAAAACGGTAAGGGCAAAAAAAGAAAACAAGGTAGTTAACGTTAGGGCAATAACAGTAACAATAATAACTAAAATAACCGAAATAATAACTTTCGTAACCCCCGGAGCAATAATTATAATAAGCAGCAGTGTATCCTTAAGAATTTAAAAAATCTATACCGATTAAACGGAAAAGCTTTTGAGGCTTATATTAAGAATTAATAATTGTAAAACCTTATACGATAATATAATAAAATAATTTAAAGGTTAATACCGCGGCTTTAATATTCGAAAACATTAAAATAATTAAAACGATTAAAAATGCAATAATTAATTATACCGATTGCATAAAAACTAATAACCTTAAGTACCTTAAATTATAAATAATTTAAAACCTTAAATTACAAACGATTTAAAACTTTAAGTTATAAAAAACCGATTACCTTAATCTACGGTTGCAAACGACCGAAAATATTATACTTTAAGTTATTAAACGTTTTAAAGTTATAAAAACCGATTACGTTAAAATTATAATAACTAATAACGCTTATAACCTTATCGGAATTAAGTTATAAATAATTAAACGTATTAAATTATAAATAGTTAATTACCTTAAAGTAATCAAGGTAATAATTACAAGTAATATTATATTATTATAGATGTACTTTTTTATAAAAAACGATAAAAATAAGTTACTTTAAGATTTAAGTACGAATGTTAATATTATTAATAATATCGGCGATTTCGAAACGAATTCACTATTAAATATCAGGTTTAAAGGAATCCACGTTATAATAAACGGAAAACTTATAACTATTATTTATATTAGTATTATAAAATAGCTTTTAAAAAATCCTTATAAAAAGAATAACGAAATTATAATAAGATATACGTTATATATTAACAACTTCTCGCTAAAAATGTTTTCTAAAAAGATAGTTTACAAAAAGGGAGGTTACTGAAATAAAAATACCCTAATAAGGCCTAATAAAACGAAATTGACAACTATTAACGTTCCCCAAAAAAATTTCTTCTTATGGCTTTATAGGAAGCCAAAACTTACTATTAAGGGCCCAAAGATTTGAAACGATAATTATTAATAGGGATACGGGTTAGGGGGGCCATTCCGTAAAAAAAACGGCGGCAACCTAATTAACGACTTAAAAGTAACCCTTTTAAAAATACTTAAAAATAGCAAAATTTTATAATAAATGAAATTATAAAGAAAATCATTTTTTAACACCGCCGCCTTTACCACCCTAATATTAAATAATTAATTTGGACCATTAAAAGGTATACAAAAATAAATTTAAACTTTAACGATATAAAAACGTTACCTTATATAACGTACGATAAAAAAAATATAGAAAATATCGTCCATTAACCCCTAAAAAAAAATAACGTACGTAAGAGAAATTATTTAATGTAATGTAAGCTTAATTAAACCTATTAACATCGAAAATAATGGTTATTTCGGGCTTATTATAAACGAGTTATCGCACTATAAAAAATATTATTTATTTAAAATTAAAAATGAAATCCAGGAAAGGATATATACGTATATTATACGGATAATTAAATGATTAAAAATGTTACCCCTAAATACGGAAGGTAAAAAATGGATAATATAAATTTTACGCCTTAACAACAGTAAAAAATTCGGCGTAATAAAAATTAAAAACTTTTGCGTAATAAAAGGTATTAAATTAGTAATTTTAAACGCTTATAACCAATATTAAAACGGAATTACGAAATACGTATAATGATAACACAAATAAAAATATTAACTTACATTTAAAATCTTATAATACAAATTATAACGCATATTATTAACCAAATTAAATAATTAATAATAAAAAATATAACATTAAATAAATACTTTAAGGATATATTTAAACTTAATAAGTATTATAAGTTTAATAACAACTACCTTCGTATTTTTGGTAGCAGGTATATAATATTAACCGATTAAAATTATAAAACCAAATTAAAAAATTAACAACCCGTAAAACAAAAGGAATACTGCTAAATTATTAACGTATATACGACTATAAGGTATAATTACTAAAGGGCGGCAAATTACTAACAATACCGCATATTACTATTTATAAGAACCTGGAAAAATTAGAATAGCCCCCTAGCTTAAACAATATTATTTGGTTACTCCCGCAACCCGTACAAAAGCGTTTAAAATACCGTCAGGGTTAGAAATAGGGCGTTAAAGTGAAAAATAAGGACGATAACGTCGTTTTAAAGGACGATACGGATCAGGACACCAAACAAATTAAGCGAAAAAAAAAAACGCTAAAAAAAAGGGTCCCTAAGCTATACACCCTGGAAACCTCGAACGAAACCCCAAAATTAATACGTAAACTAAAGCTGGCTTTAACCTAAAAAGGCGATAATTTAAAAAATTCCTTTTATTTCCACCTATTATTAACTAATTTCGACGATAAAAACAATTATAAGTTATAGGCTGTAATAAACAACGGCCCGTTACTAAAGGAAATAATAAAAAACTTAAAACGCGAAATATAACTTAAAACCATTTTTACTAAAGTTAAAAAAATTTATAACGCGGAATTTTTTATTTTATAACAAATAATAAGGGTTACGAATATCTGGTAAACGCCAAATAAGTATTAAAGAAAAAGTATACGTTTATAAAAAAGCTAAAAAAATATAAAGCTTATATTTACGCTAAAAGATTGACCTAACGGAAAAGTATTAATTATAACGTAATAATAGTTAATATTATAAAATTTATTTATTGAAAATTTTTAATAACTTTAATTATTACGTTAAATTAGTATATAATTTAAATTGATTTTATCGGTACTTACTTTAATAATATTTTAAACAAAAATATTTATATAAAGTTTTTTTTTATATTAAAAAAAGTATTTCGACGCGTACCCGAAAGATAAAGTGAAATACTAATTTTTTCTTAAAAGAATTATCAAATTAATAAACTTTTTATACAACCTAAAATAAGCCGGAATTACTTGGTAGGAAAAATTAAAGAAATATTAACGAAATAAGATATTTATTTATTAATTTCGAATAACGCGATTTACTGTAACAACTAGTTAAAAGACGTTATTATTTTGTATGTCGACAATTTCCTACTTATAGGACCTAATTTTTAACGTTTAAAAAATACTGTTAATAAAATTGCTAAGGACGTACTTATTAAGGACTTAGGTAATACGGATTAGTATTTAAGCGTACGAATTATACGTTCGGCACTTATTAAAAACGTTAAATTAGATTAATAATAATATATTAAAAAGGTATTAAAATTATTACGATTAAATATTATAAGGTATTAACTTACGTTATTTAGTAAAAATCATTTATAATACGTAATAAAGTATAAAGGCGTAACTAACAAGGAAAATATTTACGAATACGTGAGCTTTATAGGAAAATTCAATTTTTTTAATTATATGAATAAACCGGATATAACGTTTATAACGTTAATTTAAGTTAGATTTATAAGTAACCTATTTTTAAAGCCCCAGAAATATATCAAACAATTACTATAATACTTAAACAGTATTATAAATTTATTATTTCGGTATCGGAAGTTAAATAAAAAATACCCGCATAAAAGTATAATAACCTAAACGTATTTAAAGTAATAAATATAAATTTTATAAATAATAATAAATTATTTAAATTTATTACAAATTACGTATTTTTCATAATTAGCTCATCCGTTTTATAACTTTCGAAATTATAAGATGTTATTATTAAATATATTATTAAAGCGGAATCTATAAAGGCGGGAATAGTTACGGCGGAAATAAGTAAGATTAAGAACTTCCTAACGGAATTAAAACTTATGCCAGAAAACCTTATCCCAATTCTGAAAAATAATATAAATACGTTAAAGTAGGTAACAGAAATTTAAATAACCCGAAGAAAACGCCATATTCGGCTAGAGTATTATTACATCCGGTAAAAGGCATAAAAAGGTAATATTAATTTCTAATACGTTAAAAGCAATAACCTAGCAGATAGGCTTACGAAGCCCTTGGATAAAGTTGATTTCGAACGATTCGTAGCAAACTTGGGATTTAAAAGGATATAGGCATTTAATTAATGGTAATAAAGCTTTAGTACCTTAACAGATTAAGATTTAATTAATTATTTTCGAGGATTTAATGGCCGAAATTACTTAAAGCAAAAGGGCGTGTCGGCAGTTCGTGCTTTAAGGTGCTCCGGGCTGGTGGGTTAGGCTACAGGATGCAGCCTGGGATACCCTTTATCTGGAAGAAGCTCTTAAAGCATGGATTTGGATATGTAATGGGAGCTTGGCCCAGACGTTTGTAGTCTAGAGCAACATCAACACACAGTTTGCGCCAGGCTACTGCATTTGATCACTGTGACTGCTGATAGTTAGGCATAAACGTAATTAATACGAATAGGAATGTACTCGGTTTTCGTTCGTTTGATAAAGGCCGGTTTAATCGAAGATAATAATTTGTATTATAAAAGGATTAATTAATTTAAATGCAAAAATATATAAAACGTATTTTATTTAAAGTTAAATAAAAATAATAAAAGTATTAAAAAAATTTAAGTTCTAAGAATATTACGAAAAGTTTAGTAAGAAATTAATTTAGTTCGATAAATTTTATATATTCGTAAACGATATAATTTTATATAAAAATCGGGTCCTAACTATAAACGATTCCGGTTTTCGAAACTGAATAAATCTGTATTATATAATCGTATTTACGGGTTTATTAGTTTCGGTATTTATTACGTATATATAGTTAATTTATACGTATAAAAACGTAAAAATAATATTAATTAATACCGTTATAAAAAACGACGCGGCCGTAAGTAATGGTAAATACGGTAAAAGTTAAACTGTAAAAGATATTAATTTACTATATAACTAAAACTTTCCCAATAAAATTTTCGCTTTGACGTATATTGTATGCAGAATAACGTTAAACCATTAAAAAGTAAATTATTACATAATAATAAAGTTAGCTAAAACAATAGACGCCAAAAAAACAGGCGGTTACGAAAGTGAACCGGTAAAAGTAGAATATAAAGATAATAACGGTTATACTTTAGGACGAACGAAATTTCCGAAATCGATTCAGTTATTAAAAAAGGTTAATTACGAAAAAGTGTTATCGTAAAAAGAAATAGGATACCGTAAGATAAGTTGATATAAAAATACGGATTCATTTTACGAAGATTAAAAGTTTAAATAAATAGTAATAAATTATAAATATATTACAAGCTTGTTAATAAAATACGTAAAAATAAACGGTAAAGAATTTGTATATCATAATTTTTTTTAGTTTATTTACTTTTTAACATTTATTTCGGCAAATAAGGTCGTATCTTACGTAGCTTTAAAATATAGCTGTTTCGTTTTTTCGGTTAAGGTCTAAAATCGTTATGAATATACGAATTATCTTAGTAAGTAACTTAATGCTAGCTGATCCGCCTTATGTAACCGTTGTCATATTTCTCGAAGTTAAACGCAAAGCGTAATATGTTAAAATAGCTTAGATTTTATCCGTTTAATTTACCTCCAGTAAAAATTCGATATAAAATAGGCTTTTAACTATTTTTTATTATGTTTTATATTATCGTAGAAAGGTTAAATTTAACCCGGTACGGGAAAATATTATAACAATCTTTCGTTATATTGTGCCTTTCGGATAAAAACTTATTACATTAAGCGCTAAGTATAACGGCTTACGAAATAGCCACTTAAAATAAGTTATAAAGTGTTAACAGCAATCTACTATTCTAAAATGTTATCCGAACTATCTATTCTTTAGAGCATAGTACGTAAAAGATTTATATAACGTATTAAAATATTTTTAAATTAATAAGTTTAACGCTTTCTTTGTCAGTTAAGTATATTATAATTATTTTATACCAGCTATTATTTAAACTTGGTATTTTTATTAATTAAAACCCTATTTGTTATTTTTTATATTTATTATAATCTCATTATTCCTTATTTTTGTAAGTTCAAAATTAACTATTAACAAAGTATAAGACCCGGTATTACGTATTAAAATAATTATATATAACTGCTGTAAACTTAACCAAAGAATGAAAAAAACCTAATACGGGTTTTAGATAGTAAATATCTTCTTAAATATATAACTCTATAACCGAAATCGGAACAATAACTAACGTTACTTATTCGCCACTGTTGCCATAATAGGGCGATTATTAGGGGCCGTAATAAGGTTTAATATAAAGTAATTCATTTATTTAATAATAGTAAAATATATATATAAATAAAAAGGCTTCCCCCAATTCGATCATTTATAAAGAGAATAAAAATAAAAATAAAACAAAATATTAATACTTTGCATACTTAAGCTATACATTATTTAAATTAAGTATAGGAAATAAAAAAATAAGTGTAAAACCAAATATTAGTTAAATAAAAAGGTAAATATCTAAACCCGTCTAGATTTGCAACCGACCGTAATAGCCCGTACCGTAATAACCAAATATTTAAACCGATAATCAAAAGGCAGCTAAAACAGGTTCCGGTCGTTATAAATTATTTATTCGTTTTTCATTATTAAGATAAAACAATCGTTAAAAAAGTATTAAAAGGCGGTAAGTAAAAAGTTGTTTTCTAACGATACAAGTAATAGTATAATGCTGGCATCTGTTATAAGGTAGTTCCCATCGGACGAAAAGGCCGCCGATTTGACATAATCGCCGTGGCCCTTAAGCGTCGAGAGGTACGCGCCCGTCGCCACGTCCCATACTGTGACGGCTAGGCTAATTAACCAACTATTAAACCTAAGTCGACGGGTTTATGTTAGCAGAGTACTGTGAGAAATTAAGCAACGAAATAACTTAGTTACGTCTCGTAATACCAAAAGTTGTTTTGGGTAATAAAGTTGTATTATAAGTTATCGTTATTTAATTAGAGAATTTAACGAGTGTATATATTTTGGTTTTTTATCTTTAAGTATTTAAATAACTTAAATATTTAAGCCCTTTAAGTTTTTTAAGTTACTTTTCTAACTTAACTAACTTAAGCTATTAAGCCTCTTAAGTCCTTTAAGCCGGTTACGTAACGTTTTCATTTAAATTAAAATTTAGTTTTTTTGTTATTCCGATTGTTTAATAAGGTTAAAACCGTTAGATTATAATATAATTTCCCTTTTTCCAGGGTTTTTGTTTTTAAAGATTAAATTATTTGTTTGTTTTTTTCGGTAAGTAATTTCCTTTTTTTATACTTATTATATCGGGTCCTATTAAAAAATTTCGTTTTCGTAAACGTATTAACGTTTTAACCCCCCCAAAGCGTATTAAGCGTTTCGGTTTTAATATGCCGTTTTGTTTTCGTTGCGAAAAAGAAAGTATATATTGTAAGGTTGTTCGGGGGTTTTTAGAATGTACGCGATATATTTAATACGGGGGTCCTTGTAATGTTTTCAGTTTTTTAAAGGCCGAATATCAAAAACTTTTTGATAACGCGGATCGTTTAAAGCGAAAGGAAAAATAGGCGCGGAAAACGTTACGAGTCGCTGTAAATAAGTTAAATCGCTTATAAAAATAAAAACGGCTTTTTCGTTTTCGAGGTATCGAAATGTTCCGTCGAGGTATTTAAGGCGCGGAGGTAATAAAAAAGTTGAAACGATTAGAAAAAAAATTAACAGTAATTAAAGTTCGCGGTAGCCGTAACCGTTTAGGCCGTAGGTTTAACTGGTTGGGATGGCGTCGATATTACTAATTAGTTAATTATTAACTGGGGCGTATTTGTTATTTCTGGTGAAAATTCCTTAATAACCGTTAGGCGTTTATAAGGTTTTTTGCGAGTTTTTAGGAAGTTTCGGAGTTTGGGTAATTTTTTTATTTGATTAGCTATTACGTAAGTCCGTTAATTTTTTGTATATTTAAAATTTTTTTGCTTCGTATTTTTTCTCGTTTTCTACCTTTACGTTATCCTATTTGGTATATATTTTGCTGGTATTCGCGGTTAACTGTAATAAGGATACGTAAAAAATTGGATAAAGTTTAACCTTAGGTAAAAATTTAACTAGTAGTTATTTTTTGAAAATTTCTTAATAATTTTGTAAGGTCCGATATATTTAAAGTCGAACTTCCGATTTGGTCGTTTTGTTTAAATGTTTTTAATGGTTAAATAAATTTTTTTTTCCGGAAAGGTTAATTTTTTTAACCGTTTTTGGTTATAATATTTTTTTATTTGTTTACGGACGCATTTAAATTTTGTATTTATTTTTTTGATCTAAGTATTTAAATTTTTTTAACGTCAGGATTATTTTAATATTAAGTAACCTTTATTTCCGTAATTTTTTGTAAATTTCTGGTATAAACCCGAAACTAACGGTAAATAAAATAATTTTAATATTTTCGTAAAAGCTGGTTATATAAGTTATTTAAATTATTAGTAACTTTTTAATTTAATTATTTTATTCGTAATTAATATAATATCATAAATATATTTTAAGTATTTAATTTTGTCGTTTTAATTGTTTATCCATTTATGATCGAATAACGTTAAATAATTTATGATTTAAGCCGACTTATGTTAATAAATTTTGTTACAATTTAAAATTAAACGTAATTCCTTTGTTTAAAATAATTTTATAAGGTAATCCGTATATATTAAAGATATTTTTAAAAAAGATATACGTTATTTGTTCGGCGTTTGTATTTTCGTTATAAGGTAAAAAATAGGAGAACTTCGTAAATCGACCAACGATTATAAAAATATTATCTTAACGTATGCCCGTAGCGGGGTTTTTGATAAAGGAAGTTTGGTAATAAAATTTATTATGACGGAGTCCTATAGTCGCCTTACGACCGGTAACGGTTATAGTTCTCCGTAAGGCTTATGTTATCGTGCTTTTGCTTTAACGCAGATATCGTATTGGTGTAGGACTTTTTATACTGTATTTTTTATTTTAGGGAAATAATACGTACGTTATAGGCGTTTTAAAGTTTTGCGAATTTCTGGATGTTCGTATAGTTGATATTTATGTATTTTTCGTATTAGGTTTTCTCGGTAATCTTTTGAGACCTATATTTTATTTAATTTCTTTTTGGTGGGTTATTATTATATGTCTTGATTTTCTGGTGCATGTTTTAAGGTGTTACCCGTATTATCGCAATTCGTCGTAGGCGCAGGTATTTTTTTATAGTAATGTCGAAAATTACGTAATTAACTTTAATTGTTTCATCTTTAAGGTTTGGTCGTTTGTTAAATGCGTTAATTTTCCCGTTTTCTGAACCTTTTTTATAAATAATGATAAAGTTATATTCCGTTAGTTTTTTTACATAGTGAAATTATCGTATTGTAAGTTTTTTGGTTATAGTAAATCGGCTAAGATTTTTATAATCCGTATAAAGCTTAACTTAATATTGGTTGCCTTTAAGGAAATGTTTAAATTCGCGAAACGTTATAATAATAGTTAAAAACTTTTTATTAGGAATAACGTAACGTAATTCGGGTTTTTGTAATTTGTAAGAAAAAAAAAATAAGGTATAATATATTTTAATTATTTCGTTATCCGATTATTGCATTTGAAATATAATTTAACGCGTCGCCTTTTAGCTTTATTAAGCGGTTAAAATCGTATATAATTAGTATTAATTAACTTATAATTGTTTTTTTAATTTATTAAAACGATTTTTCCGTTTTTAGCGTTTATTAAAAGTTTTTTCTTTTTCGAGTAAGTTTATTTAGGGGTATAACTATCCGATTAAAATTTTTAATAAACTTTCGATAATAATTAGCGAATCTAAAAAAGGTTTGTACTTTTTTAATTATGATTGGCGTTATTTAAGTTCGTATTATAGCGATTTTTTTAAGGTCCATTTTAATTTATCCGGGCATAATAATATGGCCTAAATATTTAACTTTTTATCTCTAGAATTGGTTTTTTTCTGTGTTAATTAATAAGTTAGCGTTTTAAAATAACTGTAATAACTTATAGACGTATTTTTTATATTACTTTTTGGTTTTTTAAAAAATGAGAATGTCGTTAAGCTAGCATATTACGAAAATGTTAAAATATTTTCGAAAAACGTAATTAACTATACGCTAAAAGATAACGGCTGCGTTAGTAAGTCCTATAGAAGTAACTAGGTATTCGTAAAGGTCATATTTAGTCCGAAACGTTATTTTTTATTTATAACTTTTTCTAATCCGAATTAAGTTATATCTATTTTTAAGATTAAAAGCAGTAAATTATTAGGCTTTATGGAATCGATTTTTTATTTCGTTAATTAAAAATAATAACATTTGATTTTTAACTGTAATACTGTTAAGCTGTCGATAGCTTATAATTAATCGTAATTTTCCGTTTTTTTTGGGTACGAAAAATATAAGGTATTTAGCTAGTAATTTAGATAATCGAATCTATTCTTTTTTAAGTCGATTTTCCAGGTATCTTTTAAGGGCGTATAGCCTTATTTTATTAAGATTGTAAATAAGCTAAAACTTAGTTAATGCTTCTTTTTTTAAGATAATTTTATAATCCTATTCGTTATGTTTAGGTAGTTTCGTTTTAAGTTTTTTTTTGAAAAATCGTTCGTATTTGTGATATTATCGCAGTATATTAATTAGGTTTTTTTATTTTTAAGGCTGTTGTTATAATTCGTTATTTAATTACTGTAATTTTATTTTAATGATAATAATAATACGTCGTATTCGTTTATAATACCTATTTTTTTTATATTGTATTTTTTCCGGTAGTGAAATTTTTGTCGTATTTTTATGCCGGCATTCGTCGCCATATTCGCTCGAATGTTAAAATTTTTATTATCGTTCCTTTTTGTGCCTGTCGTTAGGTTATAAAGAAAATTTTACCTGGTTAGTTTCCTAATCGATTAAAAGGTTGTATTAGTACAACCATGTTTTTTTTAAAATTATATCGTAATTCCTTTACGATATAATGTTAAAGTTGGTTATTATGTATTTTCCTGGATTAAAAATGTTAAAATAATTAATTTCGCGTATAATCTTTCCGTTATCGTAAAGGAAAGGTTGACTTTCGGCGGTATTCGTAATTTAAGAGTTTTTTTTATATTTTATAGTAATTTAAGTCGGTTAATTATCTCGGGTATAATGTAGTTATCTTTTAAAATTTCGTTATTTATTATAGCGGTATATTAACATATCCTAATCCGTATTTTTAAAATAATGAGGTTGTCGTTGTTCCTTATTATTGCTAAAGCCTTTTTGGGAGTTTTTGTTAATTTCTCCGGGTTTCGCCATTTTGCGGCTTTCTTATAGGTGATTTTTGTTTTTTGAATTTTGTTTTAATAATTTCGTTTCTATGTATAGTTCGTTAATTTTATTTTGTCGTTATTTAACGTACTACTATTATTGTTTCGTTTTTTCTTTTAAGTTTTCGATGCGTTTTTTTTGTTGTTTATTAATTACCTGGAGCTATTATATATTTTGGCGTTGTCGCCGAATTTTTTTTTTTCGAATCGGAGTATTTATCTTGCTTATTGTCGCAGTTTTACGTCTTATTAAGTGAACCGTTTCTTTATGGTTTGAATGATATCCCATAGAGCGGTATCGTTATTATTTAATTTCCTTATAAACTACTGGAGTTTTTCTTTAATAGTTTGACGTTTTTAAAAATCGGTAATAAAGGTAAGGTAAAAATGTAAGTCCGTAATAGCTCGTTATGTATGTTTTTTACCGTCCTTTAAATTAACTTTTTTTCTGTTTGGTAATTACATTATTCCAAATAGCAAAAGGGGTTTTTTTGTAGATACCGTTATTTTATAGGCTAACTATATAAGGCCGCTGTTTAATTAATATTCTCTTAGGAAGTAATAATACGTTAATAGCGGTATTATTATTCGTCTTATTTGGTTTTGCCGGTTTTATTAGGGAAATCGAATCCCTTTTTGGTTATACGCGTAACGCGTTGGTAAATTAATTTTTTTTTCATATTTTAGGGTCCGGGTATTGCTGTCGTTAACAATAAAATGCGTGCATTCGTTCGTATTAATTTAAAGTACCGGGATAAACAGTTTCCGTCCATTTTTGATATTTTTATCACTATTTCTTTATTATTCAAGATAAGCGTTATTAATTTGTTTTTTGTTATGTCCGTACGATTAACTGCGAAGTTTTTGTCGATTGTAATTATTTAAGGTGTCGTCGTACTCCTACTTATAAATTTTTTTAGCTTTTTTTAATCCTTATCGTATTTTTTCATTGAAAGGTTTTAATATATTCTTTTTACGTTATATTATAGCAAAGGTTTTCCCGAAGTTGTTAACCGCTTATCCCGTAGGTACCGGTATCCAGGGTTTATTTTGTCGTAGTTTTTTGCATAAGCGATATTTAAAGGCTTTATAGCTTATTTTACCACAGTTTTAACATTCGATTCGTCGTATGTTTTGTCGTTAGACCGTACCAATTTCCATAGGTCCAGGTTTAATCCCATGTAACGTATTTTGTCGTCGAGATACGCTGGTGTTAGTATTATAACGCGGTTTGTTGTTTTTTTTTTTTGTGGTATTACGGGTTCGCTAAGCGTACTGTCGATTATCGATTTTTACGGTTATAATAATGTAGTTAGTTAAATACGCCGGTCGATTTATCTTAAATAATCTTTTTTAGATTTTTTTTTCAGGCGCTTAAAAAACCGGGCTATTAATGTTTTTTATCCCTAATTAAGTTTCGAAGAACGTTAAATAAATTCGTTGCTATAGTTAAAGGTAGATTTTTTTTATCGTAATCGTTAAATTTTAATTTCCGTTTTTGTTTTTTTATTTATTACTCTGAACGTTTTTAAGAGGGTTTGTTCGAATGTTTTGTAATCGTTGTAAATTTGTATTACTTTCGGAATTTGTTATTTTAAAAATACCGTAACGTATTTTTTTATAACGGGTTTAAATTAAGTAATAGCATAACCTAAAAATCGTCCGGCGGTAAATTCTACTCGCGCGGTTAGGATAGTAAGTTATATTGGAAAATATCTAAAATACGATCGATATTCAGTAAGGAATAATTATAACTTAATAAATGTTTTATTAAAAGGTTTAGTTTTAAAAGGTTTTAACATTTTTCCAATTTTTGTTATGTATTATCTAGATAAGCTGGCTTATACCGGCAGGCCCTTTACCAGGTATCTGTTATATTTATCTAAAAAGATTTTAGGTAACTTGAAATGTTAAGGTAAATTCCGAATTATTTCGTTCAAATTAGTTAATGCGTTAATTTACGAGGTTTAAACGTTAAAAGATTTCTTTTTTGGTTAAGAAGGGCGTTTGTTCCTTTTCGTCCGAATCTATGTTATCGTCTGTAAGGACCTTATAAGCGGGTTATTTGCTGGTAAATATGTTATCGTAATATTGCTTAAAGTTTGATAATATTATTAAATAAAAGCTTGTAACGTATAACGGCTAGGTTAATTAACTAACTATTAAACTTAAGTCGACGTGTTTATGTTAATAAAGTATTATAAGAAATTAAATAACGATATAATTTAATTATATTTCGTAATACTAAAGGTGTTTTAAGTAACGAAGTTGTATTACAGGTTATCATTATTTAATTAAGGAATCTAACAAGTATATATATTTTGGTTTTAGCTTAAGGTGTTTAAATAGCTTAAACGCTTAAGCTTTGTAAGTTTTTTAAGCCACCTTCCTGGCTTAATTGGCTTAAGGTGCCAAACCCCTTAAGTTCTTTGAGCCGGTTACGTAACGTCTTGGCCTAGATCGGAACTTAGTTTTCCTGTTATTCCGACTGTTTGGCAAGGCCAAGACCGTTAGGTCATAACACATACCTTAACGGTGCCGTCATAAGAGCCCGACGCCAGGCGGCCCCCATCGGGCGAAAAGGCCACCGAGGTAACCCGGCCGTGGTAGCCCTCGAGCGTCGATAGGCACGCGCTTTAATTATGCTCCATAGGTGGTTTTAAAATTATCTATTACGGTTTTTCGTTTAAAAGTGGCTCCGTATTATATTATAAGACGGGTTGAAAATAAGAGTTAACGCGTATACCTAAAGCGGACTACTTTCGATTGTTAATTTGTTATATCGAATAAATCGGGTTACGTTTTGGATAACTTCGTTAAATTACGTCATTTTTTCTTATGCCAAATATTACTAATAACATTTTATATAAAGCTTATTATTAAACGCTTACTTAGAATAACCTGTTAACTTTCGACATCGCTAAAATCCCTTCCGATATATTTTCGAAAATATTAAAAACCTTAAGCTAATAAAAATAATACCGTCGTAAACATCTGTTAATAATCCCGCTATTTCGAAAGTTTTTATATTATGCCGGTTCGTCGGGTTTGTATTTGGCCCAGTAGTTAACCTAGTGAATGTACGAATATCGCGCGGCCGCTAACGGGTCGGGATCCGGCGGCCTCACTTGGTCGGTAGGTAGTCCCGGATTATCCAGGCGGTATATATTTTATCGTAAGGTCTTAAAAAGGATATCGAAAAATTTCGAAAATATATCGTAATAAACAGTACCGATTCCATTAGAAATGTAACATAATTTACCGTTTTATAAAGAAAATCTTTAACTAATTAATAAAGGGTAAAGATGTATTTTCTCGTATTATAAGAAATAAACCACATAATTTTACAATATCTGCTACGGCCCAAAGGGTGCCGAACGCCGGTTAAGGTAAACCAGATAAAGCATTAAGTTCTTCTAAATAAAGTGGACGGTATATGGTTACGACAGCTGAAAGTACCTATAGGCAGTAGGTGATATTAAAATAGGTCGGGGAGATTTAGTCTTGATTAGTGCGGAGTCTCTAAGTATATTACTATCCGGGTAAGGGTTGATAGGAAAAGTTAACGAGTTTATTTATGATATTAAACCTAAGTGTAACTGGTAAATCTAAAAGCGTGATAATAATAAGTCGTAAAATGTCCCAATGGCTTAGTGGTTGTGAGCTTGGGTATGTTTCGTTTCGCTTGTTGTCTGGCCTGGGCAACCAGCAGCTTGCGAGAGATAGCTGGTTCGAATCCAGCTTGGGACGACGTATTCTAGGTGTCGCGCCAACGCTAGTACACGGACCATTTGGAGCTCCAGTTTCGCATCCGTGGCGGCGACAATTGGAGAGTTGGGGACGTTTGAACCAATCAAATACTTATCTTATCGCTTGTTACCGTGGAAAATGACCCCTATACGGTTTTTCATCCGGCCCGCCTGTGGGTACAGTTTTTAAAGTGTGTTCTCCGGTCCTATCGTGTTATCGGACGTGTTTGTACGTAATGTACTGTGTGCACCAGGAGTGTACGTATATATATGTATCTTGTGCCACCAGGCGTCAGCACATACAGCTGGATATCTTAATAATAATACTTTATCTTATAATAAGTTGTAAATGGTAATGTTTTGGGGTTGAACTTATGCGAGAAAATGCTACTAATATATATGTTAAATCCGGATTAACTGATTAGTTAAATTTAAGTGTAACCGTAATACCCCGCCTTATTTTAAGCCGTTTTTCTTATAATAAGAAACGTTTTTATCTTATTATAAGAAATAATAGAAATCTAACGTTATAATGAATGTTAAATACTTATATTCTTTTAGTAAATCGTTTTTTCGTCAACGTAATATATCTTTTAACATTTTTAACTTAAGGTTCCGGCTTCGTCTTTTGGCTAAGTTTTCGCGTTATAATACTTTATTTTTATCCTTTTATTTATTGATCGATTTTTTGTATTTTTTTTCCAATCCGGCCATCCTGGGATAAAGTATGGCTTTGGTCGTTTTCTAACTGTTTTATACGAGTTTCCTACCTAGCGATATGAAATCTTATAGGTACTTGCTAGCATAACCTGGGTACGCTAATTATTAAGCGGTAAGCGAGGTATATACTTTGCCTTAATGTCGTACTACGGTTTAGATATCGATTAAAAACCGGCTCGTGGTTGTCGTAATATGCGAATGTTTTAATTAAACCTTTTCTCTTTTAGAAGATTTTTAATAATAGCTGTAAAACGTTTATAAAGTTAAAAATTTTTCGTTATCTTTTTGTTGTATTTCTTATTATTTAGGCCTACGTACGCTTTGACGGTTACTTTTATAAAGCTAATTAAACTTTTATCCGTCATATCCGGTTTTTTTATAGTTTAAGATTTCGTAAAATAACAAAAAATACGTATATTACTTATAAATTATATGTCTAACCTGCTTTTCATCTCGGAAATATCACTTTCTTTATTCGTACGGATAAGTTGTTAAATCCGGCCTATTCCCAGTTTAATCGGTAAAGTTTAAATATTTTTTATATCGATTATCCGAAGGATAACTGTCGAATATTATTAATACACGTTCTCTTCGTATATGTAAAAATCCGACCTAATGTGACGGCTAAGCTAATTAACCAACTATTAAACCTAAGCTAACGGGTTTATGTTAACAAAGTATCGTAAGAATTTAAGCAAAGTAAAGATTAACTTAGTTATGTTTCGTAATATTAAGGGCGTTTTAGGTAACGAAGTTATATTATAAGCTGATATTATTTAAACTGATAGTTTTTAGTTACATCTATATATATATATATTTATTCTTAGCTAGCTTTTTCGCGTTTAATAGGAGTTACCCGGAGCCTTTTTTATTTAAATATATTACGTTTTTTTGCGCTTAATAAAAGTTACTCCGCGCCTTTTCTATTTAAATGCATTAAGTTCTCTTACGCTCTATAGGAGCCATCCGGAACGTATTACGTGATTAATTTACTTGGATCCTGTTTCGGTTTTAATATAACCGTTTCCGAAATCCTCCATTAGTTGGGTTATAACACGATTTCTTTTTTTTACAATTTTCGTCCTGAAAATTCCTTTTAAGGGTAAATTCTTCCTTTCTATTATATCCGGCCGTATTAGTAAATTCCGTAAACAGCGCGATCGAAAAACGGAAAAAATGGCGTTGGCCCGCTTTATTACTAATTCTGGTTTCGAAGTTATGCCTTACATTTCTTACTTCTGTACGAGTAATAAATGCGTTATATTTGAAAACGTATTTTTATTCTCTTTAAACAATATTCACAAAGAAATGGAACGTTTAAAATTAAAGGAATTATTAACTTGGTAACAATTACGGAATACTCGAAGGGAATTGGAAATCGTTTCGCGTTGTTTGGATAAAATCATATCCCGTTTGGATCGTTTTCGTACCTAATAGAAGTGTCTTCTCAAAAAGGGGGTTAAAATAGTTAATAGCTGTTTTTACTCTTTAAACGAATTAGGAAATTAACGACGGGCCGAAAAGCTGGAAAACGAACGGCAGCAACTTAATACCTTAATGCCTTTTTCTAGCTCTAATTAGTTTTTTCCTAAACGTTTTTCGCCTGATTTCGATTAAAAGTTTTACTTACGCAGTATTGCGGGTAGAAATATTTCAGCAAACGCTAGGCGTTTATAAAATCTTTTGCGAGTTCCTAGGTATTTTCGGAATTGTGGCAATTCTTTACTTAATTAGATACTAAGTAAATCCGTTAACTTTTTTTTATGTCGAAAGTTTTTTTCCGTTTCGTATTTTTATTTATTTTCCACCGCCATATTATTTTGTTTATTATGTATTTTAATGGTATCTGCTGTTAATTTAAGTAAGGATATATAAAAAACTGGAAAAAGTTTACTTTTATATTATAAGTTTAATTAGTAAGTATTTTTTAAGATTTTCTTAATAATTTGATAAAGGCCGATATATTTTTAATTTAACTTCTTACTTTAGCGGTCTGTCTGGATGTTTTTAGTAACTAGATAAACTATTTTCCCTTCCGAAAAAGTTTATTTTCTTAATCTTTTTTGGTTATAATATTTTTTAATTTAATTATATACGAATTTAAGTTTTATTTTTATTTCCTAGTATAATTATTTAAATTGTTGTGTCGTAAAAATTATTTTGACATTAAGTACTTTTTCTTTTTATGTATTTTATAAGTTTTTAAAGTAAAACCAAAATTAGCTATTAACGGGGTGGTTTTAATACTTTTATAATAGCTGGTATTTTAAGTTATCTGGGTTATTAAAAGCTTTTTAACTTAGTTATTTGGTTCGTAGTTAACGTAATATTTTAAATATGTTTCGAATTGTCAGCAGTCACAGTGATCAAATGCAGGAGCCTAGCGCAAACTGTGTATTGATGTTGCTCTAGACTACAAACGTCTGGGCCAAGCTCCTATTACATATCCAAATCCATGCTCAAAGAGCTTCTTCCAGACAAAGGGTGTCCCAGGCTGCATCCTGCAGCCTAACCCACCAGCTATGAGCACCTCAAAGCACTAACTGCCGTCACGAATATTTAATTTTATCGTTTTATTTATCTATTTATTTCAGGTCGTAACGTTAGAGGTAATTTGCGATTTAAGTTAATTTATATAAATAAATTTTGCCCGAATTTCAAAGTAAACGTTGTCCTTTTATTTAAAATAATTTCGTATAATATTCCGTATATGTTAAAAATAGTTTTAAAAAAGATATACGCTCTTTATTCGGTATTTATATTTTTATTATAAGGTAAAAAATAGGAGAACTTAGTAAATCGATTAACGATTATAAAATTATTATTATAATGTACGCCTATAAATACGCTTTTTGATAAAGGAAGTTTAATAATAAAATCCATCGTAATAACATCCTATAATCGTTTTATAACTAATAACGGTTATAATTTTTTATATAATTCATGTCGTCGTACTTTTGCGTTAGCGTAAACGTCGTATTAACGTAAAACTTTCTGGATCGTACTTTTTATTTTAGAGAAATAATAGGCACGCTAAAAGCGTTTTAAGATTTTATAAATCTTTAAGTATCCGTATAATTAGTATTAATAAATCTCCCGTTTTAAGTCCTTTTACTATTCCTAAAAAGCCTATATCTTATGTATTTATTTTTGCAAATTGTCGTTATATGCCTGAATTTTTAAATATGTATTTAAAAATGTTATTTGTATCGTTATAATTTATTGTAAACATAACTATTTTTTATAGTAATATCGAAAATTACATAACTAACTTGAACTAATTTTTTTTAAAAATTTAATCATTTGTTAAAAATATCCGCTTTGCTGTTTTCCGAGCCCTTTTGATTAATAATAATAAAGTTATATTCCGCTAGTTTTTTCGTATAACGAAACTATCATATTATAAGTTTTTTAGTTATAGTAAACCGGGTACGATTTTTATAATCCGTATAAACTTTAATTTAATATTGGTTACCTTTTAAGAAATCTTTTAAACTTGGGAAATATTTTAATAATAATCAAAAATTTTGGGTTAAAAATAACGTAACGTGATTTAAGTCCTTAAAATTTATACGAAAAAAAAGCAATAAGATGTAATATACCTTAATTATTTGGTTATTCAATTGTTGCGCCTAAAATAAAATTTAACGTACTCGTTTTTAATTTCATTAAGCGGCTTAAGTCGTATATAATTATTATTAGTTAATTTATTATTACTTCCTTAATCTGTTAAAAATCTTTTTCCATTTTTAGTATTTATTAAAAATTTTTCCCTTTTCGAGTGCATTTATTTAAGGGTATTATTATTCGATTAAAATCTTTAATAAATTTTTAATAATAATTAACAAATTTAAAGAAAGTGTATATTGCTTAACGGTAATAGGTTATGCTTAATTTTATACAGTAGCAAATTTCTTATAGTTTATTTTAATATATCTAAAAATAATAATATAATTTAAATATTTAACTTTTTATTTATAAAATTAACCTTTTTCTTATTAATTAATCAATTAACGTTTTAAAGTAACCGTGATACTTTATAAAGGTATTTCTTATATTTTGGTCTAGCTTTCGAAAAGATACACATATTACCGAAATAATATATTATAAAAACGTCCAAATATGTTTTAAGGACGTAATTAACTATACGTTAAAAAATAATAAATACGTTAGTAAATCCTATAAAGGTAACAAGATATTTATAAAGGTTATACTTAATTCGAAACGTAATTTTTTATTCGTAACCTTCCTTAATTCGAATTAAATTATACTTATTTTTAAAATCCAAAGCAATAAATTATGATATTTGTAAAAGCAATTTTTTATTTCATTAGTTAAAAGTAATAACATCCGATTCTTAATAATAACATTATTAAACTGTCGGTAGTTTATAACTAATCGTTATTTTCTATTTTTCTTTAAGTACGAAAAATATAAGGTATTTAATTAGTAATTTTAATGAGCGAATTTATTCTTTTTAAGTCGATTTTCTAGATGTTGTTTAAATACGTACCACTTTATTTCGTTAAAAAATATAAATAAGATAAAACTTAGTTAATGCTTTTTCTTCCAGGATAATTTTATAATTTTATTAGTTATATTTTAGGAATTTTATTTCGAGTTTTTTTTTAAATAATTGCTTATATTCGTAATATTACAATAATATATTAGTTAAATTATTTTAACTTATCGGGCTATTATTGTAAATCGTTATTTAGTTGCTATAATTTCGTTCGGATAATGGTAATAATACGTCGTATTTATTTGCAGTACTTATTTTTTTTGTATCGTATTTTTATAAGTAATAAAGGTTTTATTATGTTCTTATGCCGGTATTTGTCGTTAGTTTCGATCGAATATTAAAACTTTTGTTATTTTTCCTTATATTTATTACTAAGCTTTAAAAACAACTTTACCTGGCCAGTTTCCTAATCGATTAAAAAATTGTGCTAGCCTAACCATAATTCTTTCAAGATTATATCGGAATTTTTTAACCGCACGATATCGAAATTAATTATTATGCTTTTTCCGAGGATAAAAATATCGAAGTAATTAATCTCGCGTATGATTTATTATCGTAAAAAATAGTTAACTTTTGGCGGTGTTCGTAATATAAGGGTTTTTTTTATATTTTTATAGTAATTTAAGTAAATTAACTCTTTTAAGTATCATATAATTATTTTTTAAAATTTCGTTGTTTACTATGACGGTGTACTAATATATTCTAATCCGTACTTATACGATAATAAGGTTATCGTTATTCTTTATTATTTTTAACGCTTTTTTAAAAGCTTTTATTATTTTTTCAAATTTTGTTATTTTGCGGCTTTTTTTTAAGTATCTTTGGTTTTTTAAGTTTTTTCTTAAGCTATCGTATTTCCGTATATCATCCGTTAATTTCGTTTCGTAATTATTTGATATGTTACTATTAGTATTTCGTTTTCTTTTATACTTTCTTAATTTGTTTTTTTATTTTTTCCTTAATTACCTAAAGTTGCTTAATATTAATTTATTATCGATCTGTTTAATCTTTTACTTTTAGGCTGTAATATTGGGTTTAGCTTCAAAAGTGGCGGATATTTTTTTCAAGTAACGTAAGGCGTTTTTCCTGTCTTTAAACCTTCTTTCTTTAAGGTATAGTTTTTTAGTCCATTTTTCGTAATATGTTTTATATCGGAGCGTTTTTATTTTAGCCTTATAGATTTTTAGTAAGTTAAGCGAGGTTTGTTAAGATTTTTTTTTCTTTTAGTAGGATGTATAGTTATCGTTAGTTTAAAATGTAAATCGGTACTTAATTGTTATATGGCGAGGTTAAGTTTTTTTAAATTACTTTTTCCTATTGTTAATATTCGTATATACTGTAAAATAAGAAAAGTTTCCGTATAGGCATTTTTATCTTTTTGGTTAGCTTTTAGTTACTGCTAATACATTTACTGCTTATTTTCCGATCTTTCGTATATATTGATATTACTTTTGGTTTCGAGAATTTCTTTTTTGTTATTTACTGAAGTCGAATTTCTGTTTCCATATTTATGCGGTTTTTCGAGCGATGTAAGTTTTATGTTTTTTATGTTCCGAGTATCGCATTCGCGCGTAATGGACCGCATGGAGTTTTCTATGTAAATAAATTTTACTACGTAGAATCGTTTTTATTTATTGCTTATAGTTTTTTAGCTATTTTTTAGCTATTTATGCTCATTATCATTAATATTGTTTTTGTTATCTTTTGGACGATAGTTGTTTTTCTGGGGATTTTTTTTATTATTGGTAGTTTTATAGCTATTGTCGTAAAGATTTCTGTTATATTTTGTCTTATTCGTATAGCTTCTTAAGATAGCTTTTTGGCCTTTTTTTTATCCTTGTGATATTTTTTCGTTGCAGGGTTTTGGAGAGTTTTTTTTATCGTATTAAGGCCAGAGGTTTTTTCCGGCCTTACTTGGAAATTGTCCTATAGGTATTAGGGTCTATGGTTTGTCTTGCCGTTGTTTTTAGGGTGATTTGTATTGAGGTACCTTGTGGCTTATTTTGCCATAATTTTAGCATTGGACGCGTCGTATGTTTTATTGAATAGCTTTAATTTTTATAAGTTTTGGTTCCGTTTCGTACGAGGTATTGTGCTTCCTAGGAGCATTAATATTTGCCGAATACCTAGGCTTATTATTGTTTCGAATGTTTGTTTTTAGGGTATATCGTTTTTGTTATTCTTATTATCGTTTATATCGTTAGTTATCGATTTTAATAGCTTTTGTAATATATCGGTTTATTGTAATAAGTTGTTCGATTTTAATTATTTCGTTTTTACGTTATTTTTAAGTTTTTTTTAAAATATACCAATTAAGGTTTTCTTTTTTTTCTTTTTCTATCTAGTTTTGGCGATTAAAGTTTTAAAGATAATAACGTATTTAAACGTGGGTGTTTTTACTTTAAGTTGAGAATTTTTTATGCTCTCGATCGTTTCTTATTAAAGTTATGGAAATTGGAACGAAGTTTGTTTTCGAAATTGCTGTACGTTAAAAAGTTATTATTAGTTGAAACTTTTCGGTTTACCTCGATATTTTTTAAGTAATATCTTATGATGGGTTTAAATAAGTCCGTCGCGTTCCCGGTAAAGTATGTTTTTACAGCTAGGATCTTATCCGGAATATTGTCGAAATTTAGGAAGCGTAAATAGACGCGTACTTAGATAAAAAAGGTTTATAGGTTCCCTTTGCCGTTATAAGGTTTTAATTTTTTAGGTGTTATTTTTGATAACCATGGTTACTGGGGTAGGTTTAATTATTTAATTAATAAGTTATTAAAAATTTTCCTTTAGAGTTCGAATACGCGCTTAAAGTTATTACGAAGTAGTTTCTTAGAAATTGCTAGTCGATAGCTTAATAATATTAAATATTGCTTAAAGTTTAACAGTATTATTAAATAAAGGTTTATACCGTATAACGGTTAAATTAATTAACTAACTATTAAACCTAAGCTAACGGGTTTATATTAATAAAATATCGTAAAAGTTTAAGTAAAATAAAAATTAACTTAATTATATTTAGTATTATTAAAAGCGTTTTAAATAACAAAATTATATTATAAATTAATATTATTTAAATTAATAGCTTTTAGTTATATATATATATATATATGTTTTATCCTTAGCTGGCTTCATCGCGGTTTATGTGAATTACCCGAAACCTTTTTTCTTTAAATGTATTACGTTTTCTTACGCTTTATGGAAGTTACCCGGAGCTTTTTCTATTTAAATGCATTACGTTCCCTTGCGCATTATAGGAGCCACCCGGAGCGTATTACGTAACTGATCTACTTGGATCCTGTTTCGGTTTTAGTGCGACCGTTTCCGAGACCCTCCACTGGTTGGGTTGTAACACCTAATACTTAATACTTTTACCATTACTAATCGAGATAAAGTTATATGCCGTTAATTATACAAAGTTCAAATCGGAGTTACGGATATTCGCTTTCGTTTTTTTTTTCATAAACATATAATAGTTTCGATTTATAAATCGATCGGCTTTAAGTATGTATAATAATTTGCTTTCTATTACTTTGCGGGCGATTTTATAAATTAGGTTAATAATACTTATTAATCGGAAATAGTTCTTATTTTGAAGTAATATAAAAACATTTTAAAATGGTCCAACGACGGTATAATACCAATAATTCGGGTTATTTACTTATTAAAATACTACGTTAAACTTTTCTTAAAAATAATTTTTATTTTTATCCTATAAGTTAACAAGTAATAATCGGTCGAAGTCGACTTTTATACGATAAGTAGAAATAGGAATATTACGTATAAGTATATTGTTATAATATAATTTTTTTTAATACCCGTTTAAAGTTAATAAAAGTAATAAATTAAATGTTAGTACTTTTTCCTAAATTTCTAAATCTGGATTAATCACTTTTCTTAGGGCTTAGTTTGGTAATATTATTATGTTAACGTTCTAACGTTTCTTTAAACGACGATAAAGCTAAAATAAATGTAACAAAACTAATTAAAATAATAAAACGTTTATATAAAAGGATATATACGTATAATAGGTAAGAAATAAAACTTGGTATAGAAATATAGGTATGTAAATGTATAGGTAAATATAAATCGCGGGAGTTAGGTATGTATCGGAGGAAGTTTAAATTTTAACTTTTCAACGTTCGCCGTAACTAATTAATAATTTACGCGGTATACCTCATAGATTATTGTCGAAATTCCTGTACGCCGAGGAAATTTCAGGAAATTTGATCCGATGTTGTTAAAAAAAGGTGCCGTAAGTCGTTATCGTTTATAATTAATCGGCTGCTATTACTTAATTCTTATACTTTTCCAACTTTTAATTTTCACACTATTTATCTTTTATTAATAACTTTTATTACATATCTTAAATATATTTACGTTTTTAGTTTACATATTTTAAACCGCTGTATTATTTTATTATAAGTATTCCCAAGTTATTTAATTTTTTCGAGGGTTAAAGCTTTCGTATTAATACAAGTTTTAAGCAATTAATTAAATCTATGAGATATTTTTCCGTGAAAGATAATAATAATTAGGTTACTACGGTTAATCCTAGGATTAAGCGTATTTAAAATATCTAAAATTTTAACCATTTTATAGTATCCCGTCGCTATATTCTAGTTGTTTTTAACATATACGCATTTATTAAACCTGTTATTCCTAAAGTAAACAAATTATTAACTTCTTATTTTTAACGCGGTAATAAACCCCTAATTAATCCTTATAATATCTGTAAGGTTTAAAATCTTATGTACCGTTAGGTTTTTATAACCGAGTTACGCCCTTAATTCGGGTATCGGTTTAATTTTACTGCTTTAGATAATCAGCGCCGTTTTGCATAATTATTTTTATAAATTATTTACGTTTTTTTTTTACTTTAAAAGGTTAGGTTATTAATTAAGAGTAATATAATAACGTTTGAAATCCTGGGTATCGTTAAGTAGTTCTCCGGAAACCGCCGATTATTTATACCAATAACTTAAATTAATACAATAAAATCATCCTTCTTTTTTAATTTATTAATTTCTCTAGGAAGAATTACTAATAAACTTCTAAGTTTATATATAAACTTAAACCGATTAAAATTTCCTAAGTACGATTTTAAAAATGTACAGAATATGGTCAACGTTTGGAACAATAATATAATTATTACTTAGTTATTATCAAATATTTCGAAATAGGTTATTATTTTATATTTTTAATTTCGTATTTTAATTAATAATAAATATCTAAGATTATATTTATCGTATTTATTTAGGGGCTTACTACGGGTCGATATTTGAAATAGCGAACTATTGGTACTAGTTTTTAAGAAACCGTTAGCGCTTAATTTCCGATCGTTAGGATGTTAATTTTTAAAAATATACCCGAGATAAATATTATGTTCATCGAGGTTATTCGCGCCAGTTCTTTTAGTTACTTTATGGTGTATCTCATTAAGGATTTTCGGTATGTTAATAATTTATTTATCTAAACTTTTAAAGTACCTAATTTGGTGCTATACGAGTTTTGCGAAAAATGTTATTATTATTCCGAAATATTAAGCGGGAATGGAATGTTCCTTTTTTTTAGCTCTATGTTAATTTCCGGGTTCTAAAAGTTCCTATGGTAACTGTATTAAGTCGATCGAGGGATATAATTACCTTTTCTGAAATAATTAATTCGAAAAATTCCAAACGCATTTTATATAAAATCCGCAAGTGTAGTTAGATATTTATAAACTAAATTATCCAGTTTGCCGCTTTTTCGATAGAAAGATATTTTAATGTTTAACTTAAAGTAAGCTTATTAATTTTACTTTTAAAACTAAAAATCGTAATATTTCAATAAATTTGAATGCGGTATTCTTTAAGCGTAATTTTAAAAGTAAGTAAGAACGGTATCTGGTTAAAACTTCTTATATATTAATATTTTATAAAGTAATAGCAATAATTATCTCTTGCCGTTTAATTAATTAAGTTTGTAATAGTCGTTGTTATTTATTACTGCATAACTTTCGCATTATTTATTTAATATTTATATCTTAATATTTATCTTAACAAGTTTAATAATTTTAGTTTACCAGTTTTCCGACGGCTTAGTTTCCATATTAATCGTCTCGTTCGTAAGGTTATTTAATTAATTAAACTCGTTAAATAATCATATTATCTAATTATCCTTTTGTAAATTAATTAGCTTTTAAATATCCTTTTTCGTCCTTAATAAATTATTTTAATCTGTTCGTAGGAAAAATCCCACGTAATAATATTTTATTGTCAGAAATGGTGTTGAGATCAGAGTGGTAAGGTAACCCATCGATTGATAACAGTTTAAAACCTAACCCCTCTCCCTCTTCTAGGAAGAAACCACCTTATATATATAGACCCCACATCGGACTTTAGGCTAATCGCCGACCTAACCGCCCGTTGCACCTGACACTTATCAATTTTTTTCAAACCATAAATACTTTAACTAATGTTATCATTAATTAAATACGGTTTTGTTTATCGGTATTTTAATTTTATCATTTTGGATATATTAATATATCGCGGTATATTATATAACAATACCAGGCTGTGAACTTTTAAAAGTTAAATCCTTATTTTGTTTTTATTGTTTTAATTAGCAAATTAGGCGGCCTTACGACATTACGCGGTAACTACCTTAATTACTTTAATAACGTCGTCGGATTTACACTTGAATAACTTATTTCTTTACGTAATTAAATTTTCCCTTAAAGTATTAAAGTCTTATATCATAATTCTCCCTATTAGTATCACTATTTCGATTGGTAAAAACGCTTTTTATTCGTATAATAACTTATAAAAGCTAAAACCGCAACTTTTTATAATGGAATTATCCGCGAATATCTTTTTAGGTAAGAATTTAACCTATTTTTTACCGGTATTATTCGTTACTTTTATCAAGCTTTTAACGATCGGAACGTATCCCTTTTCGACAAGTCCCTATCGCCAAATAACGTACATAACATTAATTTTTCGCTTAATCCCGAATATCTCGCAAATTTCAATAACCTCGCCCTTATTCTTAAATTTTCTATTAGTTTTAGTTTTAATCGGGATTCCGTATTAATAAAAAATCTGCTAATTTAGGAATTTTTTAATCGTTAAAAAAGTAACTATACGTAAAACTTTTACCTTAAAATAACCGGGTAATTCGTATTAAGCCTTAATCATAACCTTATAATCGTTATTATTCGACATAAATTAAACGTTAATAACCTAGATAATTATTAATGTTTAACGGTTATAAAAAGCCGTAATTTTCTTTTCAACGTTAATTAATAACTTTTTATATAAAACATAAGCGAAGATTACCTTCCGTATATACTTTATATATATTGCGCTGATACTATAAAATGGTTATAAGTCGGTAAATCGCATTTTATCCCTTATAACCGCAATCCTTATAATATTATTTAACTATTATTAATGGTTTTTATTCGCTATTAATAATTTTACAATTATCGTATTACTTTTCTGGCTTGCGCTACAAAATCCCATCCTAAATAAAATATTTTAAAACCTCGCTTTTAAAAGCAGCTTATTTTCTTATTATTACGTTCCCAAATCGATTACAAAAATTTAATATCGTAAAAAACTTTACGTACTTTTAGAACCGATTAAACCAATCCTTAATAAAAGACCTATCCCTTTTTATCTAACTTATTCTAGTAATAAGGTTTAACAGCATAACATCTAGCTAGACACTAATAAAATTATCGATTTCTCCCTTTTATTAATCGTTGAACGCATTAAAAAACCCGGCTAGCTTTCTTAATAACTTATTAGCGGCCGTATTTTTTTGTTAAAGACATATCGGATCTCGAAATCGAAATGCTTAATCTACGTAATTTACTAAATTAATAAAATACTAAGCAATAAGTTTATAAAGTTATTAATTTAAATAATTAATACCTTGGCATTAATTCTTTAATATAAATCGAATTCCATAAATATGATTTCGAACTCGTTTCAAAATTTTAAAAACAACTTATTATTTTAATTTAATAATATTATAATTTAACTTAATATCTTTTTAGGTACCGCTTTTATAACGCACTAAATATTTTACGCTATTAATTATTTAACTTAACGTAGTTTTAAAGCTTTTCCCATACGAATCCGTCTTTACAATAATTTCGCTTATTTTAAAACTATAATTAAAAGTAATTAACATCAAAGCCGTCGTTAGATTTTTTTTCAATACCTTTATAACATATTCCTAATTAAAATCCCCGATAAAAAAATCAATTTTACGAAATAAGTGAGTTAAAAGTTCCACTTTAATACTATATATAATACATAACGAATATCGAGTAATAGACGGTAATTCTTAAAAACATTTTAACCTCTAAAACGTTTTTATACGGTCTAATCTTTAAATTTTCACTATTCCCGCTATACCGAGTCGACGACCATTTATATTATAAAAGGATCTGACGATAACCGCATATTCACAGCACTATCGAAACTTTTATATATTAATCGTAACTCTGATAAGCTTATAATTTAAAAATATTATCTTTATATTAATAATATACTCGACAACGAACCGTAAAATCCCGGGAAAAATCTTAATATCGTTGTACCGCGTGGTTAAGCCTTTAATGCCGATATTATTTATAAATAATCGAATAATTTCGAGTAATAAACCATAAAGAATCCTCCCGGTTATACCAAAAAAATAAGTTACCGAATTAATATTTTTTTTCAACATAATAATATATTTAAACAATTTCAACGATATTACGAACGTCGTTATATTGTTGCAAACAAAAATTAAAATCATTTAATCGTATCCAGAAAAAAATCCACTAGAAAAATTAATATATATATATATGGCAAAATCCGCAGAAGATTCGTCGTAACTTTCTAGTATAAATACGTTTCGCAAAATAATAATATTTATTTTCGTAACGGAATTAATTAGCCGTAAACTACCGTTTGTCTTTTTTATAAAGAATTAAGCATTCTGGTACATAGTATATAATTATATAAGTACCTTTTTTTAATACGTACTTATAATATATTAATTAACTTATCTTTTATACTAACCGGTACTATAATACCTTTAATTTACTATATCTTATAAGTAATCGTTTTAACTTTATAAAAAGGTACGATAATATCTTTAGTTTAATCATATTTTTATTAATTATTGTCGTCGAGTAAGATAAGGCCGATTCTTTCTATATTTGAAAATAGTCGGTATATGCTTATCACATGTTTATTTTTCCTATAAAACTAACTAGATTTCTTTTCCGAATTACCAAATCATTTATTCCGGCTTTAATAATTACTTCGATAGTTATTTTAGTAATCGTCTTATCTATGATAAAATCTTCTTTTACTGTAATTATCAGAGTGAAAGCATATAATATTAATCGATAGGTTGGCGTTATAATATTATACCTAGATAGGTTCTTAGCTAGGTAATACGTAATAATATAAAGTTCGAGCGGCTTTTCGATTCCGTATTTCTTTTTAATCAAAAACATTAAAGTTTGAAATTTATCGTACTTAGGTAATTTTTAATTTCTATAAAGTGTTAATAAATTTTATTACTAAATTGTATTTTGTCAAAGAGGTGGGCTTAAATGTAAAGTTACTTTATCGAATAAATTTAAATTCTTATTGTTATATCTTATCCGTTTGGCCAAAATCGAAACGGACCGTGTTTGGTATCCGCTTTTAGCCTTTATATCGAATTAATCCGATCTTATTAAAAGTTTAATCTTAAATTAATATCGCAGCAACGTCGTAGAATGTCGTATATAAATTTTCGAACTTTATAAACGAATTATTAAAAACTTTTTGGAAAGAATTAACTAAAAGCTTTTTTAATAAGATTTTAATATATTTATCATTGTTTATAATTTTATTTTTAAGAGTGTCCTTTTCCATAATATTACAAATTTTCACGGCATATTTTAGGTAATATTTATAAACTTAATTAAGTACATTACGTTATACTTATTTCGGTAATATTTTTAATCGGTTTTTAACAATCCGTACTTATTTTAAATTTTACAACTTGAATTTTTTTAGCACGTTTTTAATCGTATTATCCCAAATGGTAATTCTTTTAAAAATAGTTTTAATTCGATTTTGTATTAAAAACCTGTCCGTTTAATATAATAACTTATTAATTTTATCGGCCTCAGTAAGTTTATATTTTTTAAATAGCTTGTTAACTTTTTTGAACTAATTTGTAATTATAATATTAAAAAAGCGAAAATTTAAAAGGGCGAAAGTATCCTGCAAAACCATAAAAGTTATAAGCTTATATATAATATTTACCGAAAAGCCGCATCCAGTTCGATTAAAAAATTCTAAAGGTGGAATTTTCGATATAAATATTACTAATTTAATAAAAGTTTGTAAAAATGTTTAAATAAGTTAAACGTATTATTCTTTAGGTATCTTAATAATAATAAACGGTATTTTTTCTAATCATCCTTTAGTTAAATTTATTATAAGCTGAAAAAAACTAATAAAATTACCGAAAATTAATTCTTTATTAACCTTATTTTCGTATTTAAACTTTGGTAATCGGTAACAGTTGATAATATTCGACGCCGGACTTTAATCTTTTTAAATAATAAGGAATTTCGGGGTAGGTAATAATTCTTATTATATAATAATCTTGGTTAATTTCGACGGGTAATAAATAAATTAAATAAACCTTAACGGCGTTTACTAATTAAAAAAATATGTTAAGGTAAATATAATTTAATAATTTATTACTATTATTCGAATATATAGATATATAAAGGAAGTTAAATGCTCTGTATTTCCATATATATTTTCCGGGTTTTACGTAATTAAAATAAAATTATTATTTTTTTATTTAAGCAAGTTTGTTTTCCCTTATTGGTACGTTGTTATTAGTTAATATCGAATTTAATCGCTTTTAATTTTAGGATTAATAGTTTAATTAATTATTTTAACATTATAACAATCTTATTAATTAATAATAATGAATTTCATACGATACCTATAAGTAAAGTTGATAAAAGCTGTTGGCCGATTAAGGTAAGAATAGTCCAAATTATATTAATCGACAAATCCTTTTCAACTTTCTCATTATGTGGCGGAATATTAAATCTTTTTTACCTTTTTTTTTCTTATAACCGAAATTACGGGTTTTATAACTTTATTCCTTTTTTTACTTACACTAATAATCTAGTTTATATCGTTAACTATATCGGCGTTATTTCCGATTAGTATACAATTAGTATAGATACGTTGCTAGCGACGTATTTTTACGTTTTTTAAATTTATGCGGTGAATTTTCGGTAATTAATTTTAAATAATTATATTCGGTTAATCGTTAATTGCAATTCATTGACATATATTTTTTAATTTCCGAATTCCATTTTGTTACGCAAGTTTTTTCGGAATATAAATTACTATCTAAATTTTTTAATTAATTTAAACTTGGGTAATTCAGTTATATTTTTTAATTGTTATATTTTTTAAGCATATAAGTATCCGAGACCGGTTAAATAAAATTCTTGCTTAAAAAAGGTTTCGTAAACCCTTAATTCGAAATATTTTTTTGATTATTACTATTTTTGAGTCTTTTTATCATCGGTAATTATCTATGCCGTTATCGTTATATAAAGCGTAATAGGTACTTTTGCACTCTGGTAATCGTAATTATAATATCCGCGTTTTTAATTAAAACTTTATCTCTTTCGAAAATTAATTGGAAAGTCGAAAATTACTTCGGCAGCTAACTAAAGCCAGTTTCATTTTTTTAGCAGCCATTTAAAATAAGTCGGAGAGATTTAGTTTTAATATATGCGGAGTTTTTAAGTATATTATTATTTAGGTAAAAGTTAATAGGAACAATTAACGAATTTATTTATACTATTACACCTAAATATAATTAGTAAATTTAGGAGCGTAATAATGATAAGTCGTAAGTGGTGATATCCTAAGGTTGAACCTATGGCGAAAAGATCCTACTAATATACATGTCAGATCCGGACTATCTAATCAGCCGAATCTAAGTGTAACCGTAACACCCCGCCTTATTTCAATGTTTTATCAGAGTCCTTGGATTTGTCGCATCATCCGCCAGTATAGCCTTTCTAAGCCGGGAAGTACTTCGTTTATAATGTCCTCGATGTGCTAGCTTTGCGCATCTTTAAGCTCTTGGGTAATTATACCTACCCAAAAAAACGTACTATTTGCTTTCTGTCGCATTTGGTCGCGAACCCGGGTTCGAAGCCGTATGTTATCTTATATAGTTAGAATTTCCGAAATGTAATAATCGATATAAGCGTTAATAATAAATGAGACGTAATCGGCGTTATTTTTCAACTTTAGATTAAGCCTTATCCATAAGTAATTAGGTTGCAGTTTTTGTTCGATGTCGATTTTGTTACGATTAGATAAAAATTATTTAATACGGGATTTAGACGGAGCCTTTATAATCAGGCGGAAAAGTAACGTGAGATCCGTTTTGTATTCGTTAAGCGCGTTGATAATTAAGATAATATATAAAAGATCCGGATCTTGTAATATGTTAATAAAGATTTCACGTAATACAAATTAGACATTTAGACCTTCGAATAGCGCTTTATTTATGCGGTCGTATTTTTTCTGGATATCCGTTATAAGTGATCGTTGTTAAGCGACGAGGAGATAAATTAGGCCGCGCAATATAGCCGTTGCATTGTTAAGCCGATCGTTGGTGGCCTGGTAGAAAAAAAAGGATAAAAGGCGGGTAATATTAGCGGTTTACTTTTTCAACTCGTCGATAATATTATAAAGCAACATGGTTTTGCCTTTGCCCGGGTCGCCCTTAATTTAAAGTAGGTGGCTATCGGGGTTGTTGCGTTATCGTAGGAAATCGTAATAATTTAAGATCTAGTAGTAGGAGTTTTTTAGCAGGCCGCCTTTGGTTTCCTCGATACGTTTTTTGTCGTAGCGGGGGTTGGTAGAATATAAGTCGGCAAGACAGTTATTATTTGGAAAGCTTTTTTATTTGTTAGTAATAATAGCTATAGTAAACATCCGCTTTTTACCGATATTTAAATTTTTTCCAATTGTAACATTTCCAGATTTTGAGTTTTAAACTTTTTGCTTATGGAGAACTAATTAATTGGTAAAGTCCGTTATCGTATTTTTAAAACCGCTGGTAATTTATTTGTACGGCGCATTTGCTATAACCTTTTCATTATTTGAAATGAAGCTACCCATCATTTTGGGATATTAAGAACTGTCGAAATGGCATAAGGGATGCATCGGACGTAGGTTAAATAAACAGCTCGGTGCTACATTAAATAAATAGCTATCTAATGCTTAATTACAATGGTTGCGAATAAAACGCGATTATAGTTAGCTAAAAGAAAAGGGTTAAAACGAAGGCGCAAAAAGATATTACCGCGTATTTAAAGTATTAGCATAACGTTAAAACGTATACACGGGTTTCTATAAAAGGTACGATAGGATTATATTTAATAGTTTAAAATATATATATATTTTTCATTTTTATTATAACTTAAAATTAATGGTTTAAACGTTATATGCGTTATTAATAGGTAAAAAATATATTTACGATAAAAAATAAAAAAAACTTATTATATACATTTCAACTGGCAACGCATTATTATATAGCAGGTCGTACGTAATATTAATGTTAATAATGCTTGCCGTATTATAAAAAGTACATGTAGATATCGCTTAGTTTAGCTTAGTTATAACGCGTAATTGGAGGCTTTATAAAATTTTAAATAACGTCCAATTAAGCATTTTAGTCTTATTATCCTATCGACCCGGCCGCTTATTATACCGTTTGGTCGGTAATACCTTCGCGGAATTCCGAATATTTAATTAATATTTATGTTTTTTCCGACCGAAAAATTCCCAAAACTCGAACTTTAAATCCCCCGGCCGACGGAAGTAAAATGTATATTTGGATTGTTACCTTTATCCGATTGCGTTCTTATGGATGCCGCCAGTATAAAGGAACCTGTTAGATATCAAGGATGTTAGCTGTTCTTATATTGATAACTAGTTACAGGTACTCTAAAACGCGCACTGCACTTTAAGGTAATCTAGTCTCGGGCTATATATTTTCAATTAAAGGGGACCTTTAATATATAGGGTGCTAACGTACCTCTGCTAACCGACACACCCTCTTAACGCCTTAAAGTATTTACGGCGTTAATTATTACAATTTTTAAAGCCACAACTTTATATTCCACCTCTCCTCCAGTAAATAACTCTTTTAAATTAGCTAATTCTTTTCTTTAAATTACCCGTAAGGCGTTTCTCAGTTAACTAAAAGTTATAATAATATCCACTAAGTTTAACTATTCCTTAAAATATTTAAAAAGTTTATATAATAAACTTTAATTAATCTGTTAGTTAATATATTGCCTATAAACGTATAATTTATTTTAATTACATCCTTTTTAACAACTTTTCGTAATTAATAATTATATATATTTAGATGCCGCAATTTCTTTATTAACAACGCAGTATCGACGCTAATAAACCGTATAATGTATTAATTATCGTACTATATATTTAATGCTTTTATATTTAAAGTAATTATTAGTTTTTTATTTAATTAAACACTAAATAAAACTTTTTTTACAACTCGTATAAAAAATAACAATTCCGTTTTTATTATACAAATAATTACTATATTTTACTTATTCGCTTATTATTTTATTACTTTTTTAATTAATTTTATAACGTAAACTTAAAAGCTTTTCGATCGATTATATTATCCGCCAAAAAAACGTCGTTTTAAGTATTTAAAGAATCCTCACTTTCAAACTGCAACGCTCGAGTTTTAATTCCGATTACGTATAATATAACTCGGTCGGCAGCTTTATGATATACGTCGTTAAAGTTCAGATTAAATCGGGCAAATCGGGATACCGCAAAAGATGTAATGGGTCGCGTATTAACTGTTACAAAAAAGATGGAACCGATCTTCTTCTGGTATCTATTAACAGAGCCTAGATGGGCCAGATCAGGATTTGGCAATAACTTAACAGTAGGCATGCGCGTCTCTAGGAGGCTATTCAGACTTTAAAAGCGTTTACAGCGTCACACTGCTTAACCTCTAAATCGAACCTAGCCGCAATAGCAATTAAAGCTCGAAACGACCTTCCAACGAATATAGCTACATAGGTATCGCCATCGGCGTTCTTAAGCTATTAATCGCCTCGTACGACGAGACGGGCCTTGCACTTTTAAAACTAACTATACTTATTAAACTTGTAAACGTATACCCATATGCACCTTAAAACCTATTTCCCTTAGTAAAAAATTAATTAACAGGCCCCCAGAATCGCATCTTTTTATAGCTTTGTAAATAAATCCTTTCGGCTTTACGAAACATCTCCCCTAATGGGTATATACTTAACTCTTTATAACTTCGTAGCGGTAATAGTAAATTATGCCGATATACCTAATCCTATAACTTAAATACCTTTTTGTATGCTAAAATATTATTACCTTTCCGATTAAAGTAACGCGTATTTCGAGTAAGTAATTTTTTAAACTTTCATAGTTTACTAGCCGGTTATCGTACGTACTTACAAAAAAAGTTAAACGTCTTATATTATATAACTTCCTACATTTTATATTCGTTTCGAATAACACCTTTTTAATACGGAACATACGAGGAACTCACGTTTATAACCCGTAAAATACTTTCGTTTTTTACCGTTACTTTAAGTTAAATAATATAATAAAAGTTTAAAGTGATTTTTATTACTTCCGTCGATATAATAACCGTAACAGTTATTAAACTAAACGTTAATAACGGTAATAATTTAAAGGACGGAAATAATTCGAATATAACGGTCGTATAAAAATAATTAATCTCTTACGAATAAATTTGTTTTTTTCTATTCCGTATACATCTTACGCTAAAACTTTTTTAAGATTATTCCTTTTACTTAGCCGGTAATTAAATTGTTCCGCTTACATTTCCATCTTTTTTTTATATCTGAATTAAATAATTATAATTTTGAATAAGTATTTTTACCTATCGAAAAACTTCATAGCTTTTTTTTTATAATATATTAAAATCGTTTTTTAAGTTTTTGATATTACTTAAAAATGTAGCTTTTTCGTTAAATTATACGTTTCGAATAGTAATAACTTTAATAATTAATAAATTCCAGATCTCGTAAATATTTGTAAATCGGTAACCGACGAAATAGTTAATTTACGTTTTAAGATTTAACTTTTAAAGTTTTTATTTTGTTTTTATAGCGGTAATTGTTATAACGTAGGCCGTACAGCCGTATGCTCGCAAATAAGCTTATTAAAGCTTTCGATTAAGTATTGTAATACGATTTTTATACGCTAGATAAATATAATTAACTGCGTATAGGTTTTGTTAAAAAAGTGCGTATTTAAAGGTACGGTTATACAAATATATTACTGTTTAAAAAACGTATATGATCAGAAACGAAAGTAACTTAACGTTACTCCGTATCGTAATCGCTTTTCCCCTAATTACATCCTTTAAACGTTTTACACCTTTATTCTAAATCTAGGTATGCGGTATTAAAGGCTTAAATTTAATATTAAAAAAAGGCGACTGGAATATACCCCGAAGTTAATAATTTTTCAAAATTTCGTCATCGTATTTAATTACTTATGGAAAAATCTTATCTTAATTGTTTAAGATTTTTAAAAGCTATTGAAACATTATAATTAATATATTTTATTTTCGAGTTTTTTAATAAATATCTTAGATAAAGCTTATATATTTACCGGTAGCAAAAGTAACGTATTTATATCTTTTAAGGTATTGTTCGAAATTTATAAAGTCGACGGCGATTTTTTATCTTAATTAAGATGCTCCCTTTGCCAACTTGCGGCGTATTAACCTTTTAACCTTTATCTTATTACATATTTGATGTTCGATTATTATAAAACCTTTTAAGTAGATTCTTTTCGTATAAGGTTATAATTAAATAATTATTTCGGGATTTGAATAACTTAATTTTAAATGTTATATAATACCGTTACTATGTCGTAATAATTTCGTTATCTTTATGTTAACCTTTCTTTTGTAAGTAATTAAAATTATATAAAATATTATTAAGTTAATATTTTCAATAAAAAATTTATTAAATTTATTTATTAACGTAATAATTATTTAATTATATTTATTTCGAAAATAATTATTAATTTCCTTATTATCTTATTAACACCATTTCTTTTAGAATTACCGGAATAATATTAGATTATATACGAAATTTTCGTAATAAGCTGCGTCGTATAAACGTAACGCTTTTATGCTGTTAAAGCTTTAAAAGATTATATTAACCCTTCCGTACCTTTTAATCGAAACAAAGTTGTTACTTACGTATACCCTATTATGTTATACGATAAACCTAAAATTTAAGAATTTATTAATTAAGTTAAAAAAATATATATTGTAAATCTTAGATCCAAAATGGTTAAATTTTGTAAAAGGTAAAATAAGATATTTATAATTTTGTATTAATTAATAATTAAAAAATACGCTAATATTTATCGCATTCTTTTTAACAATTAATTTATGTTTTTATAATAAGTTTTTTCATAATTTTTAATAAATAGTCGATTTCTTTTTTTAACGATTAATCGGCGCAAATTCGTTTTTATATAAGTATTATTACTTTAAAGTTAAACGGAGACTTTTTAAGGTTTTTTTTTAAAAAATGCATAATAATAATTAATTAATATATAATAATTAATTAAATACGTTATATAATAAGTACTTTATACGTTAAATTCTTAACGTTTTCGCTTATTACCATTTCGGTTTGCGTATGAATTTTTACGGTTACCATATTTTAGCGTACGGCTTGGAGTCCTTTTTCGCAATTAGGAATTAGTATTTTTGGATCTTTTTAATTAAAATCGTCCTAATTTAAAATATTCACAAATATTCTATAAAACATTAAAAACGTTATTTTAATCTTTTTTAACAATTACTATAAATTTATTATAATTTAATAATTTAATAAAGTCTCCGTTACTTCTTAATAATTAATTATATTAATATCAATATCGGCCTTCTTTACTATTTAAATAATAATTATCTAAATCCGGATAATAAGGGCTAAAATTATATAAGTCGTTAATTTATATAATCGTCGTTTTCGTTTCCGAATTACCGTATCGTTATTTTTAAGCCATAAATTTTTATTATTTTATAATCTATTTATTTTTTTATTTTTGTTGATTTCGAGATTTGCATTAACCGTTTACGCTATTTTCGTTAAATATTAATTAAGAACCTGTTATTATATATTTTACCGGATTTGCCTAAATTAACGTATTATTTATATAAGCTTTTCCTTAAAAATATACTTATTTCTTTAATTATTAAAAATACCAATTTTAAACCCTATTTCGTAAGATCGTTAATATTCTTACAGAAGGTATCGTACTTCCGATTTTTATATATATACGCCGTAAAATCTTAATTATAAACTTATTTGCTTTGGGTTATTATTTTAAAAATATTTGTTAAATAATGAATATAATCGATTTTTTAATAGTTTTTCCGGATAATGTAAATATAATTAGAAAACTATTCCTAATATTTATTCGTATCGTATAATAAATTCTTTTCTTTAAAGAAAAGGTTATATTAAGTTTTATAAATTTGATAAGTTATTAAAAGTTTTAATTAAGATTAATATAATCTTAAATATTAAACGCGCAAATTTTAAATTAAAATTCGCCTTAAAAACGGTTCTAATCCTTAAATCTTTTATATATAACGGAGGATGTCGACGGTACGGTCACTATTATTATTATTAGCGTATTTTGATAATTCTAACTGATATATAGCTTTTATCGTTTTAGCAGTAGCTAATTTTAATATATACCCTAATCACGCGAATAAAACTTTTAATTATTAGATATAAGGGATGTTAGTTATTGTTATATTGATAATTAGTTGCAGGTGCTTTAGAACGCGCACTGCACTTTAAGGTGATCTAGTCCCGGAATATATATGTTCCGATCAGAGGGAATCTTCAGTATATAGGGTGCTAACGAACCCCTGCTAGCCGACAGAACCGGCTTCGGGATCTAGATAGGCGAGTAGCTCCTTGGTACAAGCGGCTGCGGCTGCAGCCGCATAATGCTGCCAGCCGTCGTAGTTGTGAGAGTCTGCATAATCGGAAATGCCGCGGATGACGATACTGGAATACTCTGTGGCCAGCCCAGCAGCCTCCATCTCGAAACAAAGGATGTCGCCTAATTTACGTACAGCTGCGTCCCTTTTGGCGGCGCTTTTCATAACATTATCGCTTGAGGCGATTAATCCGTAATGTATTTCGGGTGCTTCAGATTCGCGGGGCAGCCTTTTAACGGTGTTTGACCTGTCGCACCTTTCGCATGTGAGGTTGTAAGGGGCGTGCGGATAATCCGCTTTAAATAAAACGTCAAGCCTAGCCGACGGTCGTCGATAAACGGCAAGGCGCTGTCCTTTTTGCAGCATCGCTGACAGAAACTCGTCGACCTTGTTCTCGCTGACCAGGTGGTCTGACCGCATCATCTCGACGGCGCTCCTTAAGCGAGGCGGCGGCGGCCATAAGAAACCTTTAAGGACGAAGTCGTCGGTAGTGTCCTTCCCTAGGTCGTATTGGACGACGCCGCCGTACTGCCCGTCGGGCATGCTCACAACTACATCGCCTAAGCGGATGTCGTGCTTATCGGTCGGAACGCCTCCTCCGATACCCACAAGAAATCGCCACTTAATGGAAGGGAAGGTTCGCGCCAGGTTCGTGGCCACGGTAGCGGCGGAGCCTTTTCCTTGGTTGCCGGGAAGGCATGCGAGCACGACGTTATGTCCGCTAAGCGTGCCGAGGACGTAAATGTTTGAGTCTCCCTGCTGGCTCCGTAGGCGTGGATGTTCTCGGTCTAGCATATAACGGACGGCGCTCATCTCGAAGGTCATGGCACAAATCACTGCGACAGTATAATCATCATAGGAACTTGAGTTCTTTTGCGCCTGCCGGTGCATCTGCTCGGCCTTTTCGTACTTCCCCTGCCTGCGAAGGACGTCTGCGAGGTTGTCCATGCTGGCAAGTGTAGAAGGATGCTCCTTGCCCAGCACCGCCTCCTTCAGCTCTAAGGTCTGCCGGTGTATTTGCTCGGCCTCGTCGTATTTCCCCTGGCTGTTAAGGACGAGTGCGAGGTTGTTCATGCTGGTAAGTGTAGAGGGATGCTCGCTGCCCAGCACCTTTTGGTATAACTCCAGCGCCTGCCGGTGCATTCGTTCGGCCTCTTCGAACTTCCACTGAGCGTAATATATCGCCGCGAGCGATGCCATGCTGTCGATCGTCTCTGGGTGCCCCTCGCCTAGCACCTCACGCCGTAGCTGCAGTACCTCCACATCCATCTTCTCCGCCTCGTCGTACCTTCCTTGATTGTGATATGTCTCCGCGAGAGATGCCATACTCTTGATCGTATCTGGGTGCCGCTCGCCCGGTATCTTACGTCGGAGGGACTGTTCCTGAGCTTCGCCGCTGGTAACAGCGTTCGGCAACTCGTCCGATGAGAACTCCTTGGGCGAGTACGAGTCATTTAATATCGCTTGCGACGATGAAGAGGAAAATTCGAGCGTAACAGACCTAAGAGAGTCAGTAGAATGTTTGCCGCGGGCATTATCCGAGCTTTTTCCCGTCGATAACTCGCTGTCCTCTTCTCCCATGTTCCTCGGCATAGAGAAGGCTGCGAGCCTCTCCATATGGAAAGCCATGTGATTCGATAAACTCTTTAGAAACGGGCCTTTGGACAAACAGAATGGACACTCGGTCCTTACGTCTTCTATATTAGCACGGCTGAGGTCCGCTACCCCATTGATCTGGTCGTCCGCAAGGTCGTTGTGCATGTTTATAAGGTGATGGAGGAACGTTTCTCTGGACTGGTAGAGCCCCTGGTGTTCGTAACAGCGCCACACCTTCCGGTGCACTTGAATCTCATGTTCAAGCCAGGAGCTGCGGCTACCAAACATTTTATCGGCCTCGAGGCAGTTTTCGTATGTGCACATGTAAGGCTGGAGGTCCTGCAGAATGTGTTGTCTAAGATTCTGTTAGGGAACCGCAACACAGATAGTCTGATAACTTGTGATATACCTCCATTCCTTTCCTTTAGCATACTTCACTGGGCTGGTTATGTGACAAAAGGAGCAGGTGAACTCCAATTGTCCGGGTTGTATTGTTGGCGGTGAGGGGAGATCCGCTATGCTGCCGTCAATATCGTAGGCTGTCGAAGAGTATGATATCGCGGACTGGGCATCGATATCGTTATCTAGCCTCCGATCGTATCTCGTAGCTTCAGTTCCCGACATAATTGTGCCCCCAAAGGCACTGAGGGTAGGCTTCGTTTGGTTCTGGACAATGACCTGCGCCGGGGCTTCTCCAGGTTTTGGCTGCATCGGTAAATCATAAGGTTGATTGGAAGCCGGCCGCATATCTTCAGTGACTGTGTCCTTGTCTTCCTTAGCTAACTTCCGGGCATGTCTCCGCCAGTAAGCAAAGTAACGGCGTCGATTTGTGATCGCTTTACCCCATCGTTTGATTAGATATGCGCCGGGCTTGTTTGCCCACTCTAGATCGTCAGGTAGGGCGTCGATAAAAGTCTCTGGTACACTTTTAGGAATGTCTTGCAAATGTTGGCCGTCGGTCGGCTTCCCCCTTTCTTCCTTTACCCCTCGTCGCAGCTCTCTCAAGTACTCTTTCACATGTGCAAGATCAAAATCAAAGTAGCAAGCCAATAGATCGACACTGGTTGCGTCGTCCACTTGCATCATCTCCTTATGGGCGAGCGCTTTAAGGACGGATGGTGCGGTTGATCTCGTCGCTGGATTCCTGATTTTGAAAGACAGTTTAAAGAGGTCTGAGAGGATATTGACCATCTCGGACATGTTCTGTCCGAGCTCTGTCCTGGTACTGGGTTTGTCTTCATTGCAGAAGCTGCTGCTTTCACTGGAACTATCAGATATCTGCGCTATGTCATCGGCGAAGGCTGTTTCCCCGGGCAGCCTAATGCCTTGTATAACTTGGTTGCCTGGTTTGGTTCGTGAGACACGCGTCCTCGTCAAGACAAGATGAAGACTTACTTCTATTAATCTTGTTCTGTAGTTGTCCCAACAATTTAAGCACAGTTGTTCTCATGAGCGTCGACTCTTCCAACCGAAAGTCTAGAGATGCGCGACCCATCTTGAGGGCCCCGAGGTTTCCCGTCCAGATTTTGAAACGGTCTCGCTGATTTTGGACTGAGTATGGATTCATGAGCCTTCTGTTCTCGTCCTCGGTTTCGTTCAAGGAAGATAAGAGCACATCGAAGTCTTTGAGGCAAGCCTTGCTCGCGGCGGCAACAGCGCTATCCGACCGAGTATTCATGGCGCTGTCCTTGGGTTCAAAGCTACGGTAACGTTTAGTTTCTTATTTTATATGCCATGAATCTCATGGGGCCGTCTTACGATAAGGAGATGAAAGGTGAGACTCGAATTTTAAGACGGCGACAAGCGCTCGGCCGGTGGGGTTGGGAAAAAAGGATTGGCTGAGAAAAGGCGCAGCCCCTCAAAGGCAACAGCTGACAGGGCCACAGCCGCCGTACAATGCACCCTTGATGCGAAGGATAAGCTCAACATCCGAACTTCTCCCACCCACAAAACCTGTTTGGTCTCGAGGTACTGTTAATTTAACCATGAACTCGGCAGCTAGCATATGATGTTCTAGTCGAGATGGCAGAGATTGCAGGACTCGTTCTTGGTGCTGTACCGCTGCTTATCGCCGCGCTGGAACATTATGAGGACGTGGTAGAGCCTGCTGTCGCTTTCATTCAATGGAAAGGCCAGCTTTCGATGGTAACGCGGGGCCTCCTCATGGGACGCACCGCCTACGAACAGAATGTTCGGATTCTGCTGAAACAGGCGGTTACCGATGAGGACCTCAACATAATGATAGACAACCCTCGATCTGATCTTTGGAAGACTGATGAGCTGGCTGATGCATTGAAATCAAGACTTGGTACAGCCTACCGGTCGTCTTTGGACACATTAAAAGAGATCGCAAGCATCATGGTTGATATAGCAGGGAGTCTCAACATTGAAGGGGCCGAAAAGGTCTGAGATTCTCCATTTCTTCTTGAAGGCCTAATACTTCGGCTAACCATCCATAAAACCCCCCTCAGGTGTCTCAGCAAGGCCTTGAAGCGATCGTACTTGCAAACCCCCCAGTTTCAAAAACTCCAGTTTTCCGCCAGAAATTTGAATTCAGGAAGCGAGTTGTATTCACCATGAAGAGACGCGCTGTCAAGGAGAAGCTGAAGCAACTAGAAGAATGCAATACCAGACTCTATGGTTTTCTCGAGAAAGCAGGCAAGATCCAGGAGAACCCCAGTAGCGAAGACTTGGGCTCGCGAATGTCAATCCAATTCGTAGCCCCTCTACACATTATTCAGGAGAATGCTGCTCGGGTTCACCGTGTACTACACCGCAATTGGTGTCATGGTCGCTGCGAGCATGGTTCACATCGAGCAGGACTGCTTCTTGAACAGAGGCTTTCGCGGCGTCGGAGGAAAGCTTTGAGGGATTATTCTCAGACAGCAGGAAGGAAAAACTGCTTTGAACTCTCGTTTTCGAGGGGTACAGCCTCTTCTTGGCTAGATGTCGAGTTCAGTCTTGACGAGCATTCGGACGCAGTCCCCAGGTATACGAACACGAGACTTGGTTCAACGGAGAGCCGGGAAGCTGACCGAATACCAGCGTGCCACATGTGCCCAAGGTGACCTTTGCTCCCGAGAGCTCAACAAAGGAAGACATGGGCACGAAACTTTCCGGGGCTCCAGAAATCACGAGCATCTGCTCAACTATCCGAACGGCGGCCCATCCCCTCGTCGGCTTTTATCTCGACTCCTCAGACATCCTACGAGGCCTCTACCAAGTTCAGAGCAGCTCTCGACGACTGATGACCAAACACATGACGATGGGCCAACTCCTCCCTCACTTAAAGCAGTCACTCCGGGATCGGTACAGCCTGGCGATTACCATGGCTTCCTCGGTTCTGCAGTTGGGAGAGACGCCCTGGCTCGGACAGCCTTGGTGCAAGTCAGACGTGATCTTCCTCCGACTGAACGACCAAGGCGAGCAGTTAGTCGACATGAACCATCCGTATCTAACGTTCGTCCATCATGCTGGTATGCAGACTGCCTGAAGTTCAGCCCGAAAACTCTTCATCTTGACTCATCCCTAACATCTCTAAGAAGACATCGCCGCCACCGAACGTACCAAACAGCTACAGCGCCCATCCCAACTAAACATGCTGGCCTTAGGCATCATGCTGCTGGAGATCTACTTTGGCACGCCGCTGGAGAGCCGAAAGAAGCAAGCCGCCAATGAGTCAGACCCGGAGCCTGACGTGGGCGCCGACCTGTTGGCGGCGCACAGGTGGATGCAGACGCAGTATGCCGCCGGCAACCTGACAAACGCTTTCAACAAAGCCGCTACGTTCTGTCTACAGTCCTACCTAGACCCGTCGGCGTCCTTCGGCGATGCCAAATTCGTCCAAGCGGTGGAAAAGCAGGTCCTCGACCCCTTGGAGCGCGAGGTGCAGATGCTGGTGCACGGTGTGTAGGCTTTCGAGACACGTACAAGACCGGAAACCGCAAGGACTTGGGAGGAGGCCGGAAAAAGGTAATTTGCGGATCGAATCTTCTGGTCGGACGTTGTGAAGGTTTAATCTGCCCGGGCTTACGTATTTAAATTTTCAGTTGCAGCAAGCAATTCGACGTGATGAGATCATGAGCACTCTTTTATATGTATCGCAACGCCGCCAGGTCGTACTGAAGAACGAGGACAAGCATTTAAGTTCTCCATCGATTGGTACGTTGATCATGGATGTCAGTGCACTTTCAGGCGATTCACAGAGTCGGAAAGTCTCGATTGGGTATCTATTGATTTTGCGTGCGGTGGGTACTCGTACAGCTTTAAGCATTACGCGCTTGCACAGAAAAGGAAGTAGCCTTGGCTGGATCCTTCTCTCCTCTATCTTCTTCCTCCCTTCTCTTCGACCTTCAGCCATAATTATTCACCCGGGACGGCGAAAACGTTATGAAAATACTTCTTGATCGACGGGGAGGGCAGGTCCCCATTACAGAAGAAGTGGTCAAGGCCGCTGCTGCGAACGGATGGAACGGGAAAAGGCAACCGGGCCTACAAGAGAGGTAGCTGTTCTAAAACCGCGGCTCGAGCAGGAATTATGGGATAAGTTTAAGAAATAGCCGCCCGGTAGTCCGGACGAAGTGCAGGTCCATCTGTTCTATAATAAAGATGTCCCGACCGAGCAGTAGTTGGTAGTGCACCGGACGGGGCGTCATGGGCCGTCCCGCAACCCACAGCCAGGCGGAAAGGTTATTCAGTCTTCCTACGTCTAGCTCTTTCTGCATAAAGGTTATGTCGTTAAGTTTCGGCGGGGTCAGATTATCTTGGTAGGGTCCGGTACGGTACGACGCGGGCAGAAGCGACCGTAGCTGTTCGTTGCCGCGTTGTGACGCGTCAGGGTAATCGTTCGCATCGCCGCCTAAAAGCCGAACGGAAAAGGGAGGTACCTAAACATTCGCCAATTAGTCTCGACTCGCCAGGCCTACGCATAGACGAGGAATAGGTATTTAGGTCCTTTATCGCTGCATAACTACCATTTCGATACTTCCGAATTAGGTTTTCCAGGTGGGTAAAGGCTATTTCCGTATCGACGAGTCCGATATTAAGTTATCACTAAACGCGCATCTGGGATATTTTAACCTGTTAGATGTAAGGAACATCAGTTGTTATTTTATTAATGACTAGTTGCAGGTGCTCTACAACGCGCACTGCACTTTAAGGTGATTTAGTTACGGAATATGTGTTGTTCCGATTAGAGGGATTTTTAGTATATAGAGTGCTGACGCACCCCTCCTAGCCGATATACCCCCTTAACACCTTAAAGTATTTATGGCGTTAATCGTTATTATTTTTAATGTTATAATTTTCCATTTTACCTTTCCTTTAAGGATTAAATTTTTTTTAACCAGTTAATATTTTTTAAAATTACCTGTAAGGCGTTTTTTCGTTAATTAAGGGCTTTCGTAATATTTATTAATTTTAACTGTTTTTTGAAATGCTGAAAAGGCCTACGTAAGAGGGCTTTATTTAGTCCGTTAGTTAGTATATCGCCCGTAAGCGTATAATCCATTTTAATTAAATCCTTTTTTATAGTTTATTATAATCAGTGGGTATATATATTTATAGACCGTAATTTCGTTATTAAGAAGGCGATATCGGCGATAATAAGCCGTATAGTTTATTAGTTATTATATCATATATTTAACCGTTTTATATTAAAAGTACTTTTAATTTTTTAATTAGTTAAAAGTTAAATAAGGCTTTTTTTTTCATAATTTACGTAAAATAATTTCGCTTTTGTTATAAAAATAATTATTATGTTTTGCTTATTTGCCCGCCATTCTATAATTTTTCCGAATAACTTTATAACGCAAATTTAAGAACTTTTTTAATCGATCGTATTATTTACGAAAAAAGCGTTATTTTAAGTATTTCATAAATTCTTATCCTCGAATTATAATATTAACGTTTTAATTCCGATTAGATATGATATAATTCGATCGGTAATTTTATAATATACGTTACTTAGGTTTAAATTAAATTAAATAAATCAGAATATTATAAAAAATATATTAGGTTACGTATTAATTATTACGAAAAAAATAAAACTAAATTTTGTTGATATTTATTAACAAAATTTAAATAGGTTAAATTAGGATTTGGTAATAATTTACCGTTAATTATACGCGTTTTTAAAAAGTTATTTAAATTTCTTTTAGGAATTAAGTTAACTAACCTCTTTATAAAATGGGATTAAGATAATCAGATTTTTTTAATAAGTTTATCCCTAATTACTTCGATATCGAGGAATTATTATAAATTTTTACTTTTTATTAAGATGTGTCGTTTTTATATTTATTAGATTAATTAATCGACGAAAACTTAATTTTTTTTACGGTATGTTATACTAATATAGTCCATAAAGAATAAAATAAATACCTTTTAACGAATAAAGTAATAAGGTTCGTAAAAATCGGGACTAAATCCTAACTTTTTAAATATCCTAGTAAAATCCTTTTGCTATAATGTAAGATACGGTTGGGTTCAAGCCATATTTTCCAGGCTGAGCTAAATACACAACAATTATTACAGGATATAATTCGTACGATAAATATTAAATCTAATATCTTAGAATACGATAAATATTCGGTAATTTTTACGATATAAAATAAATTATATATATTAATTTGGTAAAGCTTCATTTTTTAATAATTACTGACAAATTTCAACCTTAATAAACCTTATACCCGTTAATTAGTTCGGCATAATTACATAATATAATTTAAAAAAAGTAAAACTTTACGCGGTAAACGTTAAGGATAAACCTTAAATACGTATAAAAAATTTTACCAACTTTCGTTAATTTTATAATTTAATCGATTTACGATAATTTCTCGAATTATTATTATTATCATAACTTAATAAATTAAAAACTTATTATATTACGTAAGCTATATACGATACCGGTAATCCGTACCGGCAAAATTTTAAACGAAACCGTCTCGTTTAAAATAACTAAATCCCGCAAAATTACTGGACGAATAAAAAATATCGATAATTTTATCGCTCTAAATAATATCTTTTAAGAAAACCGTTTCCAATTTTAATTTTCGGATACGATATTATTTACAGAAACGACGGTAATCGATTTATATAAAATCTTATACCAATTAATACAATAATTATGAAGGTATTATTGGCGTCATTAAAAAAAGGGGGAAATAATAACGAATTAACGAATATTAACGTTTAAATTTTGGAGCGTTGCAAACTGGAAAAATACGGGCGATAATTTGCCCGGTTGCTCCCAATAACGACAACTCTTCAAAATATTGAGAAGAATCGACGTGGATAGGAGCTGCGGAACAAGATAACCTAAAGCCGTCTTAGAGTAAGACGCCTGCGAGAGGGATAGGTAGTGAAGCCTAGGAATTAAGATAACAATCTATCATTTTATCTAATTTTATCTACACGGTCACGTCTCCTTTAGGGAGACCTTTTGCTATAATAAAAATAACTCTTTTAATTTATATAATACCTTTTTAATTAGGAAAATTTTATTATATTACGGGTATTTTAAAGATGTTTTTATATATATTTCGTAAAGTAAGTTAATATTTATAAAAGCGTTTATAACGTTATATTATTTAAGTTTTAAGTCGAATTTAATCGTAATAACGATTAAAGTTTAAAAGGATTTTTATATAAATATAACTACGCAAATATCGTTATAGACGTTTTTAAGTTATTAATCATTTCGTACGACGAAACGGGCCTTGTATTTTTGAAGTTAATTATATTTATTAAATTTATAAACGTATACCTATATATACTTTAAACCTTATTTCCTTTTATTAAAAAAATAATTAATAACTTTTTAAAATCGTATCTTTTTATAACTTTATAAATAAGTTTTTTGGGTTTTACGGAATATCTCCTTTAACGAATATATACTTAATTTTTATAACCTCGCAGTAATAGCGGTAAGTTACGTTTATGTACCTAATTTAATAACTTAAATACTTTTTTATATATTAAAATATTATTATTTTTCCGATTAAGGTAACGCGTATTTCGGGTAATTAACTTCTTTAAACTTCCGTAACTTAACGACCGGTTTTTATACGTATTAATCAAGAAGGTTAAACATTTTATATTAAACACCGCTTTTTATATTTTGTACTCGTTTTGGATAATATCCTTTTGGTAAAAAATATACGGGGAGTTTATGTTTACAACTCATAAGGTGCCTTCGTCTTTTACCGTTATTCAAGGTTAAATAAAATAAAATAAAAGTAAAGTTATTTTATTTTTTCTATCGCCGTAATAATCGTAATAGTTATTAAAGTAAACGCTAACGGCGGTAATAATCTAAGAGACGAAAATAATTCGAATATAACGGTTGTATAAGGATAATTAATTTTTTACGAATAGGTTTATTTTTTCTTGTCCCGTATATATCTTACGTTAATACCTTTTTGGAATTATTTTTTTTGTTTCACCGGTAACTAAACTGTTCCTCTTAAATTATTATTTTTTTTATGTATTAAATAATTATCGTTTTAATTAAGTATTTTTACTTATCAGAGTAACTTTTATAATTGTTTTTTATAAGATATAAAATATTATTTTTTAAATTTTTAATATTACCTCAAATGATAGCTTTTTTATTAAATTGTAGGTTTCGAATAATAATAAACTTATTAATTAATAAATTTCAGATTTCGTAAATATTCGTAAATTTGTAACCGACAAGGTAGCTAATTTACGTTTTGGGATTTAGTTTTTAATTTTTTTTATGGTAGTAATTGTTATAACGTAAGTGTGGCGGCTAGGTTAGTTAACCAATTACTAAACCTAAACGTATGAGTTTATGTTAGTAAGAGTACTGTGGAAATCCAAGCAATCGAATAATAATTTAATTACGTCTCGTAATACTAAGGGTGTCTTAGGTAACAAAGGTATATTGCAACCTGTTACTATCTAATTATAAGTTTTAATAATTATATATATCTTGTTTTTAGCTTGATAGGTTTAACCGGTTTAAACCATTAAGCTTATTAAATTTTTTTAAGTTATTATTTTAACTCAACTAGCTTAAAATATTAAGCCTTTGAAATTCTTTAAGCCAGTTATATAATGTCTAGGTCGGAGTTAGAATTAATTCCTACGCTTTTCGACTGTTTAAGCAGGTCAAGCTTGCTTAAGCTATAATACGATCTTCTTTTTCTTAAGATCTTTTGTCAGGTGTTGTTGGAAGGTCAGAGTGGCAAGGTAACCCATTTATTGAGAACAGTCTGAAACCTGACATTTCCCCTCCATTTCTGGGGGGAAACCACCCATACATATAGCCAACCCCCGCATCGAGCTCGTGACGTAGCCCTGACGCGTACATCCTTAGCACCTTACACCTTAGCACCTCACATCTTTACCCTAACAATCGAATCCTAGTAAGTAATTCTTTTTTTCCTTATGTTCCTTATATCGGGTCGCATTAAAAAAACCTGTTTCCCGTAAGCGTGCTAACGCTTTAACTTTCTTAAAACGTATTAAACGTTTTCGTTTCGTTATGCTTTTTTATTTGTGTGGCGAGAAGAAAAATATATTTTATAAAGTAGTTCGGGGGTCGTTAAAATGCGCTTACTATATTCGGTACGGAAATCCTTATAACGTTTTTAGCTTTTCCAAAATTAAGTATAAAAAACTTATAAATATAAAAAATCGTTTAAAACGAAAGAAGGAGTAAATTTGTAAGGTTTTATAAGTTACCATTAATAAATTAAACCGTTTGCAAAAATAAAGGCGATTTATCCGATTTCGTAGTATCGAAATATTTCGTGGTATTTAAAATGTTAAGGCGATGGAAAAATTCGAACGCTTAGAAATTAAGCAAAAATAACTAAAGGCGGCGGTATCTGTTGTTACGTAAACCGTAGGCTCGGCTAGTTGGGACGATATTAATACTACTAACTGGGCGAACGTTAACCAAAGCGCGCTTTCCGTTACTAATGAAAATTTTTCAGCAGTCGTTAAGCATTCATAAGGTTTTTTATAAGTTCCTAGGTGTTTTCGGAATTTAAATAATTTTTCCACTTAACGAGATATTAAATAAGTCCGTTTTTTTTCCGTATATCAAGGATTCTTTTTACTTTATATATTAGTTTTTCCTCGATTTTTACATTGTCCCATTCGGTATGTACTTTAATTATGTTTATTATTAACTTAACTAGAAAGATATGAGAAATTAGATAAAGTTTAACTCTTAGTGGCAGTTCCAACTAGTAGTTATTTCTTAAATATTCTTTTTTAATAATTTTATATAATCCTATATACTTGAAATCAAACTTCTAGCTGGAACGTTTCGTCTAGATATTTTTAGTAGTTAGGTAAACCATATCTTCCTCTGAAAAGGTTAATCCTTCCAACCGTTTTATATTAAAATATCTTTTTTTCTAATTACCTATGAATTCGAGTTTTATTTTTATTTCTTAGTAAGATTATTTAAACTATTTTATGGCTAAAATAATTTTAATACTAAGGAGACCTTCTTTTTATATTTCTTTATTAACTTTTAAAATAAATCCTAAGTTAACTATAATTAAGGTTATTTTAGTACTTTCGTAATAAATAGTATTATAAATTCCTTAAGTTATTAATAAATATTATACCTAATTATTTTATTCGTAATTAATATAATATTGTAAATACGTTTCGATTATTTAATTTTGTCGCTTTCTTTGCCCGTTTATTTAATGTTAGAACATACTGGATAACTTATAATTTAAGCTAATTGATGTTATTAAGTTTCGCCAAATCTTAAAGGTAAATATTATGCCTTTATTTAGGATAATTTTATATGGTAATCCGTATATGCTAAGAATGCTTTTAATAAAACATATGCCATTTTTTTAAAGTTAATATTTTCGTTATAAAAAAAGTTTATAAATCGGTTAACGATTATGAAAAGAATTATCGTAATATATATTTATAAATAAATCTTTTAATAAAAATAGTTTAATAATAAAATTTATCGTAATACAATCTTATGATTGTTTTACGACTAGTAACAATTAAAGTTCTTTATAAGGTTTATGTCGTCGTATTTTAACTTTAATATAAATATCGTACTAGCGAATACCCTTTTATATTATATTTTTATTTTCGGAAAATAATAAGTACGTTAACAACGGTTTAAAATTTTATACATTCTTAAATATCTGTATAATAATTAATACTTATGTATATTTTTAATAGAATTTTCTTAATACTTTGTTAATCCTTATATTATGTTATTTTTCTTAAGTATATAATTTATTTATACCTTAATTGTTTGATACATATTTAAAGATATTACCCGTATTATCGTAATTTATCGTAAGCGTATCTATTTTTCTATAACAATATTAAAAATTATAGAATTAATCTTAATAATTTTTTCTTTAAAGTTTAATCGCCGGTTAAAAACGTCGATCTTACCGTTTTTTAAGCTTTTATGATAAATAATAACAAAATCGTATTTTGCTAACTTTTTAACGTAACGAAGTTATCGTATTATAAATTGTCTAGTCGTAATAAATCGGGTAAAATTTTTATAACCTGTGTAAACCTTAACCTAATATAGGTTACCTTTAAGAAAATATTTAAATTTACGAAATGCCTTAATAATAACGATAAATTCTTTATTAAAAATAACGTAACGTAGTTTTAAGCCTTATAATTTATAGAAAAAACGCGATAAAATATAATACGCCCTAATTATTTCGTTATTCGATAATTACGCCTAAAACGTAATCTAACGTATCGGTTTTTAGCTCGACTGAACGACTTAAGTCGTACATAATTAATATTAATTAATTCGTAATAATTTCCGTAATCTACTAAAAAACGTTCTTTATTGTCGACGTTTATTAATACTTTTTTCCTTTCCTAATAAATTTGTTCAAAAATATAGCCATCCTATTTAAGTTCCTAATAAACTTACGATAATAATTAGCAAATTTAAAAAAGGCTTATTTTTCTTATAATGATAAACTTTACCCAATTTTATACTATTGCAATTGTTTAAGGTCCATTTTAATATATCCGAAGGTAATAATATAACTTAAATATTTATTTTTTTACGTATAAAATTAATTTCGTTTTATATTAACTAATAAATTAACGTCTTATAATATTTAGAATACCTTATAAACTATTACGATACTAGCAGTGCGGCTCCGCTTAGCTAACGTAACGCTATATATACAGAGGCACTGCGTACCTTTTAGATAATTTCTTTCTTTTCTTCTTCGTATAATAACAAGATACTTTACTTAAATTTAAAAACGTTTAACGCTGTAATAGTTTATTACACCTTTAAAAAACAAACTCCTACGGTAATTAAGTTTCGTTTCACATCTGATATATTTTTACATTTTCCTAAATCCGTCGTTAATACGTTATTCTTTTGTTATGTATTCTTTAAATATTTTAATACCAAAAAATACTACGGATATTAATATCTTAGCGCTTAAATAAGCCTCAAATAACGGTATAACGTTGTTATTATGATTTATTAGTTTTTAAAACTTTTTTCAGAGTTTTTCTTATTTAATTATTATTATAATACGATTTATATACGATTTTACGCCGTGAAACAAACTTTTCAAATTTAATGAATAAGCTTAAAAATTTATAAAACGTTTTTAATATTGTTAAAAAGGTTTACCGGTACTTCGAAAACGAATAATCTTTATTACGGTAACGTATTATTAACGTAAAATAATCGTTATCAACTGCATAATAGTTAATATACGAAATTTACGAACTTTGGAACTAGTTAACCGTAATATAACGATTAATAGTTGAAAAAAACAAATTAAAGAAATGTTGAACGGCCGCAAAATAGTTATTGTAATAACTTGCGATTTTCCGTACCGTATTAATAATTTTTACTAATATTTTAGCAAAACCAGGTTTTAATAATTACGTATAATAAGGCTTCTACGTTTTATATATTATTATTACTTACCTTTTTAAACTTTATATTTTTAGTAATTTAATTTATTAACGGCGTAATAAAAAGTTAACGTATACGTAAATTAAAGCTTTCGATATTTAAAACGGACGTTAACAATACGAAAAGCTGGTAGGAAAAATAGAATAATTAACATTTTTTAATACGATTAAAATTTGTTATAAATCGAAACGCATACTTATTATTAACGGATCGTATTATATACGCTATTTAAGGCCTTTAAAGCGATATCTATTTATGCGGACGCTAAAAAAGTAAATAAAATAGTAATGAAATTTTTAAATATCGAAACGTAATTATATAATTAACGCGACGTCGGTAACATGTTATTATTTTTCGACGGGATTTATATTACCGCCGACGTATTAATATTGGCTTATAAGGTTCTATAAAGTTTAAACTAAAGTTCGATTATTTTCGCCGATTTTATTAATACTTTTATTCTATTAATTAATTGAAATAAGTAACTGCTTATTTTACGCGTTATCGTTTTAAAATAAAAAGTTAATAAGCTGTTATAAAACGTTTTCGTAAGATAGATATAACGTTGTAATTAGGAAAACGATACGGTTTTAATATAATTATTTAAGGATTTCTTTAATAATACATTAAATTGAATTTTTTATAAACGTATAACAAAAAATATTTTTTAAAGTATTAATATTATAACGTTAGCCCGGCGTACCGGCGGTACCGGAAACGGAACTTATGTAATTAGATACTGCTATAACTAAAAAAAAATAGCCTCCGGTTTTTATTAAGTAAAAAAAAAACGGTAACGCCGGCATAAAATAAATTTTTGCTTATATTATAAAAAAAGAGGATATTATTTCTTTATATGTTTTAACTGCCGCCCGTATTTTAACGACGTTAATAAAACGATTACGTTATAATAACAATATAATATTACAGCTTAATAAGGAAAAGAATAATGTTGAGGGTAAGTTGTAACTAAAAGCGCTTATTTAATAATTAAAATATTAACGAATCCGAATTATATATACGTTTTATAAGTTTTAATATATTTTTTTTACATATAACTTATTGGTAGTAACGTGTTACCGGCGTAATTTATAATAAACTACCGTTACTTATTTTTCCGATTTATTAATGATAATTTCGTGCGTAAAAATAATATCTTTTTTTACTTTATTTCTTAGTTTCGTTAACTTTAACTAACGAATAATATAATTGAAAGTTCTATTATTTTTACGTGTAAAATATAATTTTATATAAGTTTTATTATAAATAATATTATATTAATCCGCTTGTTGTTAAATAACCTTTATACTATCCTTGAGCTGTTTAAACATCGTAAATATAATTCTGATAGCGAGTAAATAATTGGAACTATACGTATTAATTACGAAACGATATTAAAATTACTTACGGTACCTCTTTTCATAAACTCTTTATTTAAGCTTACGTAATTATCTTTTACTTATTATATTAATAATACCTTAATAATAGTACAGTTATTCCGCGTGATTAACTTTTTAACGTTTTGTAATATAAAAGATATCTTAATTAATTGTATATTTTTAATTAAGTTTATAACTTTTACGGACGTGTTATAGGAAATTACGGCGAAATTTACGTAATGTTTTTCTATTACTAAAATGATATAGTTGGTTTTTATTATAATTTTTCGTAATATTCTTATTTAAAACGATACCGTTAATCCGGCCATTATCTTATTACGGTTCCGAACGTTTTACGATTAAATAATAAAAACGCTTTAACTATATCACGTTATCGAAAAAGATAGTCAGAAATATTTAAACGGTAAGCCATTTACGATGATAGTTAAAATTTTACAAAATTATCACCGGAATATTACAATCTTATACGGGCGTTTATTTTTCGTAACGCTGATAAACTATTACCGTATCGATTTTTTAATTATAAAATTAAGTTATTTCCAGATTAAATGCCATTATATGACCGTATGCGGGCCATATTATTATACGAATTATTGGCCGTACGAGAATATATGAATAATTATCAGGAACAAAGGCTTATCCGCTTTAATAATTTCTTTACAATTATCTTTACTTTGCTTACAAAAAAACTAAAAAACGGAATTGGTATTTATATAAATTATTATAGCTTTAATAGCGTTACGGTAAAAACTTATTATCTTATTTCCTTAATTCGTAAAACCTTAAACGTTTTTTATTTAACGCGGATATTTACGAAATTCGATATCGTTATAACGTTTAATCGTTTACTTATCGCCTTAAGTAATAAATAAAAAATAAATTTCATAACCCGATTGGGTTTATTTAAGTACTTTATTGCGAATTTTAGTATAATAAACGTCTCGAATTTGTGTTAATATTATATTAACTATATCTCATTTAACTTTTTAGATAAATATATTAAGGTTTATGTTAATAATGTTTTAATTTATAGTAAGATTAGAAAAAGTATAAAGGTTCTATACATAAGGTAATACGTTAATTTGCTAACGCGGAATTAACGATAAATATCTATAAACACGAATTTTATATTACGAAAATACGTTATTTGGGTTTAATTATCTTTACCAACGGTATCACTATCGACTTTAATAAAATAAAGGCCATTTAATAATAATAAAAACCCGCGGGACGTTACGGTAATTATAATGTTTTTTTAATTTTGTAAATTTTACTAACGTTTTATAAAAAATTGTTTCTAATTATAAAACTTTGTATTACCTTAATAAATAAAATATAATAAACCGGGTTTTTAATTGATAATACCGTAATCGCGTTTTAGCGTTTTAAAAACGCCTTTGTTATAGCGTTAATTTTATCGTATTATAACTCCTGACGTAAAATAGTGTTAAAAATGAATGCTTTCGACTAAGCATTTAAAAAAGTCCTTTTATACTACGATTCTCAAAAGATATTATAACCGGTTGATTTTTTTAATAAAATATAACTTAATAAAATATAATTATAAAAATTACGATAAAAAACTATTAATTATCGTTAAAACTTTCGAAAGATAACGGCTAAAGTTATAAAGTACCGAAAAATCTTTAATATTTTATTATTATAAAGTTTTAAAATTAACATTAAAGACGTTAGTATAAATTTTTTAGTCATTTTCGATTTTAAATAATTTATAAATTAAAGAAATAAATTTTCATTCCGGACGTATTATATCCCCAATCTGGTATTTAACCCGCGTACCATTATAATATTATTAAGGATAAGGTAACAAATTAATTCTGAAAAATACTTTTATCCGAATAATAAAATATTTTTTTAAAACGTACGTTATGAAGGTTAATAAGTTAATAAACGTATTTATCGATAACGTATATAAATTATCGTCCTAAATTAATAATATCTTAACGGTATTAACGGATTTAATTTATAAATGATTTAAGTAAAATATCCGTAAAATGCTTAAGGTCGTAAAAACCGATTATAAAGCGGTATAAAAACGTATTAATATTAAGGACAAATTATGTATTTTTAATAACGAAACTTTAAAACTTTAATTATTATATCGTAATTATAATATAACGCTTACAGGATATTTTAAGTATGTTAAAATATATAACATATTACGGCGAAATTATTATTAATTACGTTAATATAAAATTATTATTTTTGCCACCGTATTAAAACATTTAAAACTTTATTTACTGTTTTTTTTTAACTTTTTACTTATTTCGTTCCGTTTATAAAACGATATATCCGTAAATTACCTTAACTCTTTTCTTTTTTGTATAAAATTCGGCCGTATTTACGAATAAGGTTTTATGGTAATTAAAAAACTTACGAAAATGCATTATTTCGTTATCGTAACGGATACGCTAATAATTATTTTTAACGCCCTTTTTTTAACGTATACCGTTTTTATAAGATCTTAATTATAATTATATTTAACCGTAAGACGTAATTCGTTTTAATTTTGTAAAAAAAATTAAATTGTTATTTTAATGTTACGTTCCGCGTTTTAACCGCGTATTACCTATAAATTAACAGCTAGACGGAAATCGTTAATATAATAATAGAGGAATATTTACGAAGTTATTATTTATTTGATTAAAACAATTAAGTAAATTAATTGCTTTTAATCGAATTCGTTAATAATAATTATATATTTAAAATTATTAACGTTTTACCGGTTTTCGTTAATTATGGTTGTTATTTTACAGTAAGAACGGAATTAGATCGCCCGTTTATAACTTTTAAAGCGTTTACGTATTAAAAAAAGTATATTAAAGCGCTAAATTACGTAAATTAATTAAAACGAGTTTTTTTAAAAGGTTAAGATGTTAATAATAAAAGCGTAAAATCGTTATATTAAATAAGTTAATTAATATTATATCGACGCCGCTACATTTACGGAAAAAAAACGCGTATAAATTAATACGAGCTATATAAAATCGGATAAATTCAGTAATAAATTTAACGATAAATAAACCCTTTTATTATTACGAAAGTGCACTTTCGTATTATAAGTATAAAATTACCGGCTTAATACGGATTATTCTTAATATTTTTTATCTTTTTAATTTAACATTATTAATAAAGTTTGTTAAGCTAGGTCGTAATATATAAAGCATAAAATACACGTAGAAAGGGGATTATTATTACGAACGGAAATACTTCGAAGAAATTCCAATAATATTTTGAAAAAAACCTTAATTTTAGGAATATCGGCTATAATTTTTAATATAAGGTTAAATAGCTGTACCCGTACCGACTTATTTAGAAGCCGGCGGCGAATCTCCGGAAATATGATTCGCATATAACCGAAATTTATAAAATCAATTTTAATAAATTTAAGCTATTAAAATAATTTTAGGTATTATTAAGATATTAATACGGTGTAATGGGAAACGTACGTGAAAAAAAAGGAGAATATTTTATTAAGCTGACGTTATAACGATATTATGATAATAATTATATTGTATTAAAATTAAATTAAAAAACAAAATATAAAATTTACGAATGTTATAAATTACCGAGTTATAAAAACCGGTATTTAATAATAGAGCGTTATTATAATAATAATGTAATAATAAAAAGTTTAACTTTAAAATGGAATACAGCGTTATAATAATAATGTAATAATTAAAAATTGTTAAAATATAAAGGGAACATTGTTATATCGACGTTTACTTAGTTAAATTTTAAAAATGTAAAAATAATATCGTATATCTTTTAATAAAAGGCGCGTATAATTAACGTTTATAGCTGGTAGCTTTCGTCCCTAACGATTAGGCGGTATTTGATCGCTTTTTTTAAGCAGCGATTTAAACGTCGTTTTGTTACCGTAAAGTTAGTATTACGTTATAACGGAATATACGTTTTGGTATATTTACGGCGTGGCCCGCGGGACGGGGATTGTAAACTTGTCTTAACGTCCGTCGGGTGGCAACTAACGTAAGATAGTCGATCTTATTTTTCTTCTTTTTGGCGCCCGTTATACCGAAGGCGGTATATGTTTTTTCAGCCGCCTTAAAAGTGGTGTATAATTAAAATATCATTCCGTAAAGTTCCTTGCGGAAGCCGTTAAAAAGTACGTATTTTATTATTATTATCGTCGTAAAGGACAGGTTCGTTATCGTTGTTGCCGTTAACGTCGAAAAAGTAATTTATTTAATAAAGGAAAGCGTTTAAGTTTAGGAAATTATTTTAAACGTTTTACGCCGGTTACGTATTATAAAGTTAATATAATAATAACGTCGTATAAACGTAATGGTAATACTGCGGCGCGGAAGATTTGTTAGTTAATAAGTTTTTCAGCGTATAATATAAAACGTATATTTATTAGTTATAACGGACGCTAATTAATAACGTAGCGGCGGTATTTCATTAATATTCAAGTTGTAATTAAAAATAACTTTTTTAAAATAAATTATATAAGGCCGTTTTATGCCAACGGGCGTTAGGTAAATAGTATAAAAACGAAAAGGTATTATTTTAGTAACGAAAATATAAAAGAAAACGGGGAATAAAGTAACAATAAAAAAATAACGAAAAGGTAATATACAAAAGTCGCGGCGGTATAAAAACGTTAATAATACGGCGGTTTTAAAGAAAAGGGAAAAAGGAAGGAAGAAAAGTTAGAAGAAAACTTAATTTTTATATCGTAACAGTAATAAAGCCGGGGACGCGGTAAAATTTAATCGAACTAACGTTATCCCATATAACAATATTACTACTTTCGTACTGGAATTGGTATTATGTATTTTTCTTTACGGTAATTCCGTTACCCCGTTATTACTACAACCTTATTTCGATTATATTTCGTATATACCTTATTATTATAACGGCGTATTACAAATACTTAATATGCTATTAATTAATTAAAATTCGAATCCGGAAAAAGGCATTTATGTTTTTTTTAAGTAGTTAGGGATAACTGCTTTAAGAAAAAAGGGTTATTATTACGGCATTAATAGTGCGGCTCCGTTTAATTAACGCAACGTTATATATATAAAGATATTACGTACCTTTTAAGTAGTTTCCTTCTTTTCTTTTTCGTATAATAATAACATACTTTACTTAAACCTAAAGACGTTTACCGCCGTGACATAAACGTAGTTTTTATACAACTTTTAAGTTTTTTTTAAAAAAAAAAATATCATTTAAATAACATATTACGAAAATATCGAAATATTTTATAATAACGTAATTAACCATACGGTAAAAAATTGCAAATATATTAATAAATCCTAAAACTATAATTAAATACTTATATAAACCGTGGTTAATTTTAAAAGCTGTTGTCCATTTTTAATCTTTTTTAGTACGAATTAAGTTATACTCATTTTTAAAGTTAAAAGCTATAAACTATTTAATTCCGTAAGAACGATTTTTTATTTCGTTAATTAAAGGTAATAATATCTAATGTTTAATAATAATATTATTAAAATATTAATAATTAATAACTAATCGCAATTTGCCATTTTTCTTAAAGACGAAAGATATAAGGTATCCCGCTAATAACTTTAATTATTCAATTTATCCTTTCGGTAATTAATTTTTCCTATAATTTTTAAATCCTTATAGCTTTATCTTATTAAAGTTATATATAATATAAAACTTAATTAAAGTTCCCTTTTTAAAAATAAGTTGATAATCCTATTCGTTATACTTAAATAATTACGTATCGAATTCCTTTCGAAATTAGCGTTTATATTTATAATATCATAATAATGTATTATCTAATTTTTTGAACTTTTCGGGTTACTGTTATAAATCCTTATTTAATTACTATAATTTCGCTTTAATACTAATAATCATACCTCGTATTTTTCGATAAAACCCATTTTCTTTCTTATATCATATTTTTATAAGTAATAAAGTTTTTATCGTATCTTTATGCTAACATTAGTTATTATTTTTAATTAAATATTAAATTTTTATCATTTTACCTTATATGTATTACTAAGATATAAAATAACTTTTATTTACTAAATTTCTTAATCGATTAAAAGGTTATATTAACGTAACTATATTTGTTTTAAAATTATGTTATTATTCCTTAACGGAATAATATCGAAGTTAACTATTAGAGTTTTCTTTTAAATAAAAATATCGAAATAATTAATCTTACATAGAACCATTTTTTCGTCGTAAAAAACAATTAACTTTTGATGGTCTTCGTAATATAATGATTTTACTTAAATTTTTATGGTTCTTTATATTAATTCATTACGCTAAATATAATATAATTTCTTTTTAAAACTCCGTTATCTATTATAACGATATACTAATATATCCCAATCTATATTATTAAAATAATAAGGTTATTATTATGCCCTATTACTGCTAAAACTCTTTTAAGAAATACCTTTTATCTGCCTAAAATCTTACCATCTTACGGCTTTTCTATAGGTAGCTATCCTCATTTAGGTACTTAAATTAATACTTATTATTCCATTCGTTTTCGTCTTATAATTCTTTAATAATTTTCGATTATTATTAAGTTTCGTTTTTTAAATTATGAATTTATTTTTATTATTACCGTAATTATACCTTTAATTTTAAGTTTTTCTCGGCTTATTATGGTATTTTATATGATATCAAGTAAAAGCTTCCCTTATGTTACAAAAGGTATTCTATATACTAATATTTTTATCGTTTTTCTATAAATTTTTAATACTTTATTAAAATTATCTTAAATTCTTTTCTTTTTTTAAGATCCGTAATAACGGCTAATGAAAAGTGGAGGTCGGCGGCTAGCAATCATATCGCCAGAGGAAATTCCTTCATAACTGTTTGGTTTTACTATAAATATTCGCAAGTATTAAGAAAATAAAAAACATTTTGTTATAAATATTGCTACTCTTTTAACTAGCTCTTTCGACCATTATCTCGGCAACTTATTTTTTACTAATTTATTCGCATAAATAAGGGCACCATCGTCGGTTTTTTAAATTTTTTCATTATTATCAAATAAAGTTAAATTTTTATTTCCATATTCGTATAAAACGTTTGGAAATATATTTTTTTTTCTTTATACATGACGTATTAAAAACGTATACAATAAATGGTACAAAATATTACCTATAGATTAACATTTTTAAATACAATCGTCTTTATCTATTCTTAATAATTTTTAATTATTTTTTTATTTTTTAAGTTGCTCGTCTTTTAACTTATTTCTATTATATTTAAGAAAAGTTTTTTCGTTAGGTTTTTCGTATTATTAACTTTTTAAAGCTATAAATATAAAACGTTTTATTATTTTCGTTGCTTTATAAGGTTATTTTTGCCAATCCCCTAGTTTCCTTCTGGCTTTCCTATATTACTTAATAAAAATATCTTAAAGGGTTATCCCCTTATCCTATTACGGTAAATATTTTTCCTTTTTAGCTATTCCTAGGCTGGCCCGTAAGTACTAGGGTCCAGGGTTTATCTTATTAAGGTTTTTTAAGCTCGGCATATTATGGCGTTTTGTAACCGGTTTTGCGATATTTCTAATATTTAATATATATGCTTTATCGCTAAACGGTTTTTATCTCTATAAATCCTAGTTTCGTTCCGTAAAAAGTATTACTTCGTTTAAAGGCACTAATATTCGCAATATTTTTTAAACTTCCAGTTAAAGTTTCGGGTTTCCGTTATAAAGTATAACCGTCCGCGTTATTTTTAACGTTGTTTAAACTGGCGGTTATCGATCTTCATAACTTTTATAATATATTCGTTAAAAATAATTTGTTATTTAACTTATATTATTTCGTTGTAAACGTCGTTTTTAAATTTTTTATAAAAAATATCGATTAAAGCGTTTTCCTTTTTATCTTTTTATTTAACTTTTGCAACTAATACTTTAAAGTTAACGGTATATTTAAACGTTGTTTTTCTTTAGTTAAAGTTAAAAAAACTTTTAAGCGGCTAATTTCTTTCCGTTAAAACTTCTAAATTAAAACGAAGTTTATTCTCGAAATTAATATATAAAAAGAAAATTTCGTTTATTAAACTTCTCTTTAATATTTTCGGCGTTTTTAAACAAGTTTCGCATTACGTTTTTAATAAAATATGCTTTTACTGTAAGAATTTGATCAGCTATATTATCAAAAGATAAAAAATAAAAAATAAAAAATAAAAAATAAATAGGTACTTAAGTAAAAAGAGTTTATAAATGTTTTTATCATAAAACTTTAATTTTTTAAGTTTTATCTTCGTAATAACAATCAAAGTTGAAAGAGTAACTTCTCATTAAGTATTTATTCGTTAAACATTTACTTTAAGTTCTTAAATACTAATGTATAATTACTCGGCAAAGATTTCTACATTATTAATCGATATCTCGGTTAAAGATGTTGCTTAAAATTTAACAGTATTATTAAATAAAAGCTTAAAATATAAAATCGTTAAAATAATTAACGAGTTATTTAACTTAAACGTACGTATTTATATTAGTAAAAATATTATAAAAAGTTTAAATAATTAAATAATAACTTAATTACGTTTTATAATATTAAAGATGTTTTAAATAAGGAAGTTATATAATAAGCTGCTATTATTAAACTATAAGTTTTAACGAATGTATATATCTTATTTTTGGTTTGACAGGTTTAACCGGCTTAAACTATTAAGCCTATTAAGTTCTTTAAGCCATTATCTTAGCTCGACTGGCTTAAGATGCTAAGCTCTTTAAGTCCTTTAAGCCAGTCACGTAATGTCTAGGTCGGAGTTAGGACTAGTTCCTGCGCCTTCCGACCGTTTGGGCAGGCCAAGCTTGCTTAGGCCCTAATAGTAAGCCATATAGCCATATGTTCGTAAGTGGGCTTATTAAGGCTTTCAATTAAATATTGTAACGCCGTTTTTGTACGTTAAGTAAATATAGTAAATTTCGTATAGGCTTTAGTAGAAAAGTGCCCATTTGGGAGTACGGTTATATAGATATATTATCGTTTTAAAGATATATACCATTAAAAACGAAACTAACTTAACGTTACTTCGTATCGTAATCGCTTTTTCCTTAATTATACCCCTTAAACCTTTTATGCCCCCATTTTAAACCTAGGTATATAATGTTAAAGGGTTAAATATACTATTAAAAGGAAGTAATTAAAGTATATTTCGAAGTTAACAATTTTTTAAATTTTTATTATCGTGTTCGATTACCTATGGGACAACCTTATTATAATATTTTAAGATTTTTAAAAAGGTGTTAAAATGTTATAATTAATATAATTTACTTTTCGTTTTTAAAGTAAATATTTTAAATAAAGCCTAAATATCTATCGGTGGCAAACATAACGTATATATATCCTTTAAGGTTTTTTTCGAAGTTTGTAAAATCGACGGCGATTTTTTATCCAAATTAAAATATTCCTTTTTTAAGTTCGCGGCGTATTTCCCTTTTAATTTTTGCCTTGTTATATGTTTTATATTCGATTATTATAAAACCCTTTAAGCAAACTTCTTTTATATAAGACTGTAATTAAATACTTATTTCGGAACTTAAATATTTTAATTTTAAATGCCGTATAATACCGTTACCGGTTCGTAATAACTTTATTATTTATAAGTTAATATTTCGTTTGTAAATAATTAAAGTTATACGAGGTATTATTACGTTAATATTTTCGATAAGAAATTAATTAAATATATTTATACATGTAATTACGATTTAATTATACTTATTTCGATTATAATTATTATTTCCTTTATTATCCTATAAATACTTTTTCTTTCGGAGCTGCTGGGATACTATTAAATTATACGTAACGTTTTCGTACCGGTAAGGCTTTAAAAAATACATTAATTTCGCCGTACCCCTTAATCAGGACTACACTATTACTTATGTACATTACGTTACTTTATACGGTAGGTCAAAGTTTAAAAACTTACTAAATAAGGTAAAAATATATATCGTAAATTTTAGGTTAAAAATATATAAACGCCTTAAGTGATAAAATGTAACGTTTATCCTATTATGTTAATTACAAATCAAAAAGTACGTTATAATTCGTTTTACTCTTTTTAAAAATTAATTTATCATTTAAGTAATTAATTTTCTTTTTTCTCTACTTTTAATAAGCGGTTAATCTTTTTCTTTAAAAATTATTCAGTTACAATGCAGCTTTTAACGTATATTATTATTCTACTGTTAAAGCGAAAACGTTTCAGGGCTTTAATAAAAAATGAATAATAGCAATTAGGTAATATATAGTAAGAGCTTAAGTACGTTTTATAACGGGTACCTTATGTATTTAATTTTTAACGTTTTCGCTTATTACCATTTCGATTCGAATAAGAACTTTTATAATTACCTCGTTTTAGCTTACGGCTTAAGGTTTTTTGTCGTAATTAAAAGTTAATATTCTTAAAATCTTCCAAACTAAGTTTGTCCTAATCGGAGGGGTTTGTTGGTATTCCGTAAAACGCTAAAAACGATATTTTAATATTTTTAATATTAATTATAATAAGTTATACTTTAATAATTTAAAAAGGCGGCTGTTATTTCATAAGAACTAACCGTACCGTTATTAATTTCAGCCTTTTTTACTATTTAAAAAGTAATTATCTAAATTCTTAATAAAGAAGTTAATATTATATATAAGTCGTTAACTTATATAATTATCGTTTTCGTTTTTAAAATACCATGTTATTATTTTTATATTATAATATTTTGCTATTTTACAATTTATTCGTTTTACTTTTTATTAACTTCGAGGCTAATTTTAGCCGTTTACGATATTTCCGTTAGGTATTAATTATAAGCTTAGTGTTGTATACCTTGCCGGATTCGGCCAGGCTGGCGTGCTACTTCTGTAAGTTCTTTCCTAAAAGAAGGCTTATTCTATTAGTTGCCAGATGGTGTACTTATATAGGTAAGTGGGTCGGCGGCTGGTCGGTTACTAACCGTAACCTTATAACTCCGTATTTCCACAACTATTTCCCCTTTTTAAGCTGTTAGTTTTTAATAGCATTATTATTAATAAGTATAACGTGGTTATAGATTTGATTACGTAGGTTCGTTAAATATTTTCTGGATGTAAGTACGTAAATTATACTATGTTGTAAATAGTTGCCGTAATAATTAGTACGTACCATATTAGGTAACCGATTGCGTTCCGTTTAGTTTTTTATTTTAATTTGTTTCTTAACTTTATTTCATTTACTTTTCCTTTTTCTTTCCGCGTTTTTATTTCCGACTTTTTTACGTACGTATTCCGTTCGGTCTCTTTTTTTTCACATTTTTTATTCTTTTTTTCTCTTTGGTTTTCGGATGTTTTCTACTTTATTTCTGTTTATTATATCATCTTTCGCGAGTAATTTTAAGAAAAATAATACTTTATTACCGATAAGGGTTCAAAGTTCCTTCGGCATTATTTTTTCGACGCCGACGGTAAGCCAGATACTAATTGCATTATGGGCGGTAATAAACTTTGTTGTATTTACGTAACGTGACGTTATTTCGATTATCGTACAGTTTATATTTAAATTCCGAGCGTTTTACATTATATTATAGTCGTTTATTACTATAAAGCTTTTCGTACGGTAAGTATTTATTTTTTTTAATATTATTAATATCGCTATTTAATTTCCGTTTAAAATCTGGTTATTTTGAAGAGTGCCGTTTAAATTATCGGTTATTTCGTTACCGAAAATTAGAAGTTAATTGATAAGTTTAAGGCCGATCCTATTGCTAGTATCTAGGTTAAACGCGATAATTTGTTTGCGATTAATCGTTAATTAAATGTTTTTTTCGAGGTTAAATTCGTTTTTAAAACGGATATTAATAAAGAAAATTATTTTTTTAGTATATTAAAAATAAATTTCCGATCTTCCGTTATAATTACGGAAATTTAATTTTAACGTTGTTATATAAGTTTGCAAATTTAGGTTATATTTATAAGTTTTCTAGTTTTCTTTTTATTGTTTTACGATTAATTTTCCATTTAGCGTAATTTTATTAAAAGTTTATAAATAAGGATTTTAACAGTTATTATATTATTATGTTCTCTATTTACGAATATTTTCCGTTCGTTTTCCGACGTTTCGATAAGGTTTTAATATTTATCGATAATTATAATTGGAAGTAATTTTTAACTGGTAAAGCCGTTATTAACCTTAAATACTTTAAACGTTTCAAAAACGGGAATCTATTTCCGATTAGTAACCGATTATATTCCGGTTATTTAGGTTTTACTATTCGTAAAAAACGGGACGTTGTTAAGTCTTGTCCGGGTTTTACGCCTAATAAAATTAATAAACGTATTCGTATTTTGCCGTTATATTTTTTCCGACCGCTTTGCGGTTTGCTTATGTTAATTCTTTATAATACGCTTAATAAGAGTTAATTAACGTAGGGTTTAATAGTTAAGTGCAAGATTTTATTTTTAGGGTAAAACTTTAATTCTTTTTACGTCGCTTATTAATTTCCGTTCGATTTTTAATTTATTTATAAAAAATATTTAAATCAATTTTTAATATTTGGTTAAATCTAAAACTTAATAATTAAATATAAAATTTGTATTTCTAAAATAAAGGCTTAAGTTCTTCCATTTTGTTGATTGGTTTTAATATTATTCCGATTCGTTATATATATTTAATACTATTTAAACGGTTGGTTTCCGACCGGTATATAATAAAATAATTATTTATTAAAAGTTTAAAAATAATTATGTAATTAAGTTCGTTTCAATATTTAATATTATTTGAAATTATTTTTATGTTTTTACGGTTGTTATATAATTTATTTCCGATTAAGCTGTTATAGTTTTATAAGTTTTAGATAATCTTTCTTTATATATGCGTTTAATCTTTTTTTCATAACGTTTTAATATTTTCCGCCCGTACTTAAACTATTTTCAGGGTTTTTACGTCTTATATTTAACGGGCCAGCTTTTTTATTTAATAAAATATTTGCGTTATCTTCTCTTATTACGATAACGAACGAAATTTATTATTATTTATTCTTTATTTTTCTTACTAATTCTAATAACGCCATTTAGTTATCACTTAATTTCCGATTATGTTACGGTTTTAATAAAGATACCGGAAATATATTATATATCTACTACTATTTAGTAAAAAGAATTATTTTGTATGTTTAAAAGCTTATATATTTTTTAATCGTTACTCGGACGTAAATAACCGCGAATTTCTTATTTTTAAATTTAACATTTTTAGTTAAAATATTTACTTATTATTTTAGCTAAAGTTTTATAGGTCTATAACGTTAATTATAATATTTCTTTTCAATCGCTGTTGTCTTTTTTTAATATTCGTATATCGTTTAATAAATAATTATAATTCTTTCGAATCACTTTTTAATTTTTTTATTTACTTTTTAAATTTTTATAAGAAATATTTTACCATCTTTAAGTAATACCCGTATAAAATATCAAACGGTAAACGGCCAGTAAACGTATTTTGAACGTTGTTATATACAAATTCCGTATTTCGTAATAACTTTATTTAATTATTTTAATGTTCGTTAATATAATTACGGAAGTAATTTTTAAAGTTATATAAGTACGTTTCGTTACTTATCAATATGTAAGTAATAAGTAATTAATGTCCGCCGTTTTATTTTTCGTTGTTTGTAAAATATAACCTAAAATTAACTTATAAAAAATTTGTTTTTATTATTAAGAATTTCGGCCGGTATACCGAAATTTGTACTTTATTTTGTTATAAAATAATCGGGTTAAATTAATAACGGTTAACGTTTTAATTATGGGAATAAATAAAGTTATTTTCGTAAAGTGGTCGATAGTTATTAAAATTACGTCGTATTTTAACCCGTTTACTTTTAAGCTTTTAAAAAGTTTTGTAATAAAGTTTAACGTAATTTTTCAAAACGATTAGTTAGGTAATAACAAAGATTATAACTGCTTATATGGTTTATAACGTAATTTTATCGTTTTTTATGAATTTAAATATTACTTAATTTATTTTTAAACATCGTTTGCTATATTTTCCTGATAGAATTTCTTAACTATAAATTCTAATATAAGCACGTATTGTATATATTTTACTTTTAAATCGATATAATGTTAATTAATTAACTGCTTTCGTAAAACGGCTTATAACGAGATTACGAATTTATCCCAATAATATATAATCCCGTTCGGATTTAAGAAATCTCTTTTTTATTTTGATTTAGCGTACGATTATAATATGGTTTCGTTTTTTAATTAATTGTTTTCGCTATAAAACGTAAGACGTATTAATTATAAGTAGTAATGTTAATATTAATTTTGTTCTCCTTAAATATTTCAGAATCCGATTATAATATAATCATAATTTGCGGCCGTTATTATTTAACCGTTAGTTATGTTAATACTGCGACTTTTGCTTATATTATTATACGTAAGTAATAAATACGGTAAGTACATAATTTTTTACTTTTTTTTCGAATATTCTTTGTAATCGTATAACGAAGGTGTTCCGCTTTCTTTATCCGGACGGTAGTTACCTAAACCTTTATTATTCGAAATTTATTTAGAAATTTTACGGCGAATAAACTTTGTATTATTTTTACGAAACCTTTTACTTTTTTGTAATGTTTTAAGTTACGCTATATATCTGTGATAATTTTCCGTATACTTTCTAACATATCGCCCGTAAGTTTAAACTGTTTTAATAATGTAAAAACTATATCTCTATATACGATTTCCCTTAATATATAATTTAAACGTTTTCACAACCCGTCCGCCGCGTTAACGGTACCCGGTCGGTATTAAATTTTAAAATCGAAAAAAAAAAGCTGGAAATCTATGAAGTTAATTTGCTTTTAAGGTTGCGAATTAACGTTTTAACAATATTTTTAACGTTATGTAATCGATAAGTATTAAGAAACTTTTTTCCGTAGGTTTAAGATATTATGGTTAATAATTTAAACTTTTTATAATTGTTAGTAATTTTTATTACCTTATAATTTATCGTTCTTCTGTTGGAATAACGTTTCGCAATTAATATACGATTAAGTGCCAATATTCTTTATATTTTTATAATCCAATTTCAAATATAACTTTTATAAAGGCGTTTATTTTAACTTTAATACCTTTTAAGTTATCTTAACATTAAAAAATAAGCGCTAACTGGAAGACGTTTTTAAATTTATGGAATATTTTGCTAGCATTTTCAGGTTATTAAAATTTTACTATATTATTTTTATGTTATATGTTTTTTATCACCTCATAATAAGTTTAATAATGTGTAAATAATAGGTAATAAATTTCTAATAAAAATTTACGAACTTTAAAAAAACCTAAATGTCACAAATAAATTTTAGTTCTAGTTACGTCTTAATAACGTCGACCTGTCGGCAATCTACCTCTAAACCGTTAGTATTAACTACGAATTTTAAAAACTTTATCTTTTTATTACAAAATTCGCATTTGGATAGTTTAGTAAATAACTAATATTATAATAACCGTTCGTAAATTAATTAAAAGTATTTCGTATGCTTTTCTTCGTTATCCGAATAAATAATTATATTATTTAAGTATATCATATATATATAACTTATTGATCTAATTAACGCCTTATGCATATGAACTTGAAATATAGCCGATATGTTAATAAAACTAGACGGTATAACCGTATAATCGACCTAGACGTAACCCATTCGGAAAGCGGTTTTTATTTGTCGCCTTTGTTAATGTTTATAGGATAGTACGTATTTTTAAAGTTAATTTTCGAAAATACCTTTATTAACCCTATTTAATTTATAGCCTCCGAAATTAAAAAGAAAAAGTATCGATTTTTTATTATTTCCCGATTTAAATCTTTATAATTAACATATAATCGGAAATTGGCGTTTTTTAAATATGAATAATATTAATACCTTAATGTCTATTTTTAAATAACGTATTTTTTCTACGTTTAAATTTTTTTAAATATATTTTTCAAATAACGTACCACATACGTAAGTCGCTTACATAAGTAAGTCGCTCGCTTTTTTCGTCATTTTCACTTTTCAACTTTAACTACTTATTTCTTAACAACCACAACATGGAACGGCTTACAAAAAAGGCGAAAATAAACCTAGCCGTTCAGACTAAAAAATAAAACCTAAAACTTAATTCTAAACGGCTTGGTTTTATATATAAAATAATTTTATTTATATTACGAAACCGATTTAATAATAAATTTTCCCAAATTAACATTACTTTTATTTTGCGAAAATTAACGTTAACCAAAAAGATATCGATTATCGAATAAATCCTTAACCTAAATACGTGAACGCTTCCTATCCGGCGTTAGTACATTAAAAATATAGCGAATTTGTTACTCGTATAACGTATTACGAAACGCGTCGGGGTTAACTAAATACCTAATTTTATTAAATAATAATAAAAGCTCGAAACGCGTTTAAATCGGAAAATTAATTATTAAAAAGTATTATGCGAAAATGTAAAATTATTTCGCAAATAATTCGGGCTTATTCGGGTTATTATTGCAAAATACGGTATTATAAAAAAATATTTAGAATTTCGACGAAATTAAATTCTTAATAAAAATTTTTATAATAACGGATATGGTAATTATTAATACCTAAAAATGTAAAAAATTTAAATAAATTATAATTATTTTAGTTATTAATTTTTAAGGTTAAGTTATACCGTTATTTATTATTATAACAGGGAAAAATTATTTTAATAATTAATTCGGTAATAATTAACCATTAATAACCGATTAAAAAATTACAATAAATAATAATAATTAAATTACGAACAAATTAAGTATAAAATAAGTCTAACATTTTGATTAATATATTCGAACGCGTACGAAAAGATCGAAACGTTTTTTTATTTTCGACGGCCACAAAAATTACCATTCGATAAAAGTCGAAAAGTATTACGTTAATTATAATATTATTACATTTTATATACCCGCGCATTTTTCGTATAACCTTTAACCTTTTAATATATTTTATTTTCTTTTTAAAACGCGCTTATTCATTATATATCGAAAGCTTATTACGACGTTATCATACTTATATCGCCAAAAAATATTTTCTTAACAGCTTTTACGACGTATTTAAAATTGTTATAACATCCGAAAATATCAAATCCGGATTCGCCGCAACTAGTTTCGTTTTATTCGCTCCTAATACCGTTTTTTCCATCCTCAAAATTCCTTTAGTTATCCTTACGCCAACCGTCTCCCCGTTAACCTCCGCCGGTTTTATTTCCCCGCCTGCAAAAACCCTTAAAAATATCTAAAAGGTAGAAAGATAAACACTTTACTTATAAAAAAAACATTAGAAATTACCAAAATAACTCGCCGACGAAAATTATTAAATTGATTAATCTTTCAACCAAAAATTAACTAATATTTTAACCTAAAATTACCTTTCTTAAATAAAAAACCGCCTAATTACGCGAAGCTAACCATATCTTAAACAAACGTCGGAAAACTAAAAATAAACGTTTCTAAAAAAAAAAAGGATATTTACTATATTAAAAAAACAAACTTTCCTAGCCGAAAAGGAAGGGGGTATTGGAAAAATGCAGCCAATAACGGCTGAAGGTAATCGTTGCAAAAGGGTTAAGAGAAAGGAACGGAAATATGGCGTTTGCGGCAAGCCCGGACATAATACGCGCATTTGTAAAAAAGCTATAAAAACGCCTAGCGAAAAAAAAATCCAATTAATTTTAATTAATTTAATATATTATAATTAATTAATTCGAATTTGTTATCGAGAGGTGCCAAAAAGTAAGCGACTTACTTATATAAGCGACTTACTTATATAGTACGTTACCTTCCGTTAAACTTCCGAAATAAGATAAATTAAATTAAATAAAACCGTTTTCCTTTAAATTAAATTTATTAGGTATTCCGCTTTAAGTAATTGAGGAATTTCTTTTGCTATTTCTGCGAAATATATTCGCTGGAAGTTTTCCAAATATACTGGTGAAACCTTTTATACCTTAAGAAATTTATTTCCCGAAATTTGAAATATTAAACTTATTAAGTAAACTAATTAAATTAAAAATATAAACTTATTCGCCGGAAAGGGTTAAATTTGTAATCTTTTACTTATTAGCCTTTTTTATTAATCTAATTAATTATTAATATATAATTATAGTTAATACCATCCTTAGCTTATTTATTTCAAAATGTGATAAAAAACATTAAATATCTTCCGGTTACGGCGTATCATAAAATAAACCTGTTTAAATTCCCGTTTCGATCCGTTATTATGTATTATATAAATAAGAATTTCGTAAGCTTTATAATATTTAATATAAACGCCGTTAACGTTAATAAGGCCCGGAATATTTCCGAAAATTAATTAAAAATTAAACTCTTTTACTAACCTTTTACTTATAATATTTACTTACGCTCTAGTATCTATATTAATTTATACTACTCTATTCTGTATTGTTGTTTTAATAAATACCCTTTTTTTTAAAAAAAAAAGGCTCTATTCTAACCGTTTTACAATTATTAGCCGAAATAAATTAAACATATAAGATTACTCAGGCTCCTTTTTTAAGTTCGTAATTAAAAACCTGTCTTATTTATTATTATATACCGTAACGTTCTATATGGCCTTCGAAAATTAATCTCCATATGGCAGGGACGAAAAAGTTTTCGTATCCTTTTTAGACTTACATTTTACGTTTTTATAACATATCTTTTTATAATTAATATATTTAAGTAAACGCTTATAAAAAATAAAGGTATTAAATTGTATAAATTTATTTCGATCGGAGTTTAATCGGCGATTATCCAACTTCCGTATATAAGAACGCCTACGGTCCCCATTATTCCTACGCGGTTTTAATTTACTTTTGTAATCTTTTTTCCTAAAAATGTTAAAATAAAATCGTTTATTCTTATTAACGCTTTGAATGGAAAACGATCGAATTTTTTTAACCTTTTTTTAAACGTTTTAACAATGTTTTACTTTATTTATTATATTATAAACTTGTTTTAACTTAACCTTTTCCGCAATAAAGTATTTCGCAACTTTAATATTAATTTATAAAAATAATTAAAAATAGAACGTTTATTATTCCGATCGTTTTCCGGCTTAAAAGCGTTTATAAGCTTTATTTAATAAATTTAAAGCCTTTATTTAACGTAAAAATCTAACGGTAATTAATGAAATCACTATTACAATTCTATAAACTGCTTTTTATATTGCTTATTAAAAAGGGTAAAATTTATATAACCCTTTTTAATAAAAGTTTAAAAATTTCCATTTTTATTATTTTATAATCGAAATAATTAGACGTAACGCGGTATAAACGTGAAACGTTTATAATAAGAATATTAACATAACCCATAACTTTTTAAATATAAATAAAAACGTTTCGTTTTAACTTTTTAACCTAAACTTTTATAATAATTTTTATTTAATTCTTTTTTAATCGACGTATGTTCGAAACACTTTGAATAATTATAACGCGAGATTCGTTTATTACTTTTAAACTTTTGCGATAATATCGCAATTAACTTATAAATTTTTGCCTTTTCGGCCTATATTATTACTTATTATTCGATTAATTATTGGAATAATTTTATACATTACTTATTTTGTTAACGAATAATTTTTGAAAGTTAATCGTTATTAAAAAGTTTAAACCTTTCTTATTGCAAAGTTCGTAATATAGTAATTAGGTTACGCCCATTTTCCGACCGTTTAACTCACGGTTGTCGCAATACGTCCTTATTATATACGTAAAAAAAATTGTAATTCTGGGAAATACTATCCTCTACCTTTTGGATTTCCCTTACAAATTTTTTTATATACTCTAATATTATAGCCAATCGTTCGTCGATCGAATTAACGTTTAACGTCTCGGGTGGGTTTCGTAATTTACGTATTTTACTTTTGGTAATTATCGTATTACTCTTTATAAAAATAAAAAAATTATAAAATAATAAGTAGCTATAAACTAAAGTAAAGTAATCACCGACTAATCTTAAAGCGGATTCTAAAAAGTAAATATATTACGTTACTTCCATCTAGCGTTTTCTACTAGTTGCCAAATAGTGTAGTTATATAGATGAATAGGTCGGCGGCTGGTCGGTTACCAGCCGCAGCCTCATAGCTCCGTATTCTCACACAATACGGCTCCGTTTAACTAACGTAACGCTATATATACAGCGGTATTACGTGCCTTTTAAACGGTTTCCTTTCTTTTCTTCTTTATATAACAGTAAAATACTTTGCCTAAACCAAGAGATGTTTAGCGCCGTAACATAATATCCGGTAATCTCGGTTACGATTTTAACCGGGATACGTTTTATTTTTACCCGCGAAAGCAATTTTAATTTTTAATTTTTTAAAGTAAATATAAAAAGAGATATTAAGCATTATTTTAACGAATAAAAAAGCAATTAAGTTAAAAACTACCTACGTTTTTATATATAGTTATAACTCTTGTTTAATAAAGTTAAAAAATTTACTTTACGAAATGTTATTAATATTAAGACGGTGTGAAAAGTTAAACGAGGATAGGAATTATAATTCAAGTAAATTAGTTTTTAACGAAATTACTATAAGTAGTAAAAAGTTAAATTTAAGGGCATATAAGTTAGGTCTCGAATTTTTAACTTTTTCGGTAGTACCCCGAGTGTAAACTTAATAAGGCGGACGTTTTAAATATAATACCCTAAAAATTATTATATAATAATTAAATAATATATTAAATTTTTACTTAATTAATTTAGCAAAGTAATTAAGTTTTATTTTTATTAAGGGGTATAGTTAAGGTTTTTATATTTAATAACGAAAGTTAAATTAGTTATTAAAGATGTTAACATAAGAACCAGTTATATTTACGCGTTATTTTTTATTAATATTTATAACGCTTCATTTTATCTTAAGTTTAAAGGCGTAATAACTTATGTAATTTTATTTCAGCATTATTAACGTATCGAACCCCGGTATTACGGTTCCGATTAGGGTATATTTTTCCGAGATTAAAGTCTTAAGGATATAAGATCAAGCAAAAATTTAATTAGTTTTTCGTTATTTTAAACGGTAAATAAAAATGAGTATAATAAGCTATTTTAGGCTTAATATTTATTACTTTAAAATAACTCCGTATTAATAATGCTTTAGATAATGCAAATGTTTATTGCTTATTATATGAAATCTGGTTTTTTTTCGTTATTTAATATCTTTTCTTAAAATATAAGGATGTTAAGGAGGCGGTTTATGTTTGTTTTACGAAATAAGGGAACGTATTTCGCCTTTAAACCCCCTTATACGGATAACCTAAGTTGTATATAGCCGTTAAGGTACGACCTAAGCATAACAGAATATTTAGTTATATAGTCGCTTTAGGGCCGGCGTATAAGCGTATAACGTTTTAAGCCATTTTTTAAAAGGTTAAAGTAAGGTTATAAGGTATATAATTTTAAGCCCAGTTCCTAAATTACCCGATTTTCATAATTTCAGTAAATAAAGTAAAATTGTTATATAGGTAAATAATTAATCTAAGCGGCGCATAAAAATAATTAGCTTTTAAAGCGTTATTAAAGTAAGCGAGCATAATACGTAATTAGGTTAAGGTTAATACCTGAAAATATTTAATTTATTAACCGATCCCCGGCGTTAATAATACGGAATAACATAATTAAATATTAATTTAAAGTTGTACCTATATATATAGGCTTAAAATAATGTAGCTATTTTAAAACAGCGCTTTCAAGATGTATGTCTACTTGTGTTACTATTATCTACATGTCTAAAGGTTTATGACGTAATTAGAGATTATATTTTTCGTTTAAAACTGCCGATATTAAGCTGTTGTAAATATAAATTAAAGTTTTTTATTAATTATTATAGTTCGAAATATCTTACTTAATTAATCGTAATTTATTATTATATATTAAAAACTTAATATAACCGTACGATATATTTTATTTTTAAGATAAACCGGGCAAGGTAAATTAAATATTTCGGAACATTAATAAGTAAGTTAAAAGGTATACTGCTATAGTTAAAGCATACTAAAAGCCTTAGTTAAATTAGGCATCCCTTTATAAACCTAAATTGTTTTAAAACGTAAGCCGCGTTATCGGTTTGTCTTAAGGAAATTCCTAATTTCGCTATAATTCGTAAATAAGTATTAGAGAAAAATATACTTTAATACTGCTTTTAATTTAACCGTTATAAAAAGCTATTACAAAACGTATCGCGGCTAGGAGAATTGTCATAAGAGAAAATTTTAAAGGTAAGAATTACGCGGCCGTTCCGGGGACTTCCGGCGTGATACTTTTAAAGGTAAGTCGTTTATAAATACGGTAAATAATCCCGTTTTAACTTTTAAATAGCTAAAAAGTAATAAGTACGTTAATTTTACTTATCCCATATCGTTTAACGTTTTACTTTTATATTATATTATTTATTTTAGTTTAAGTTTAGCTATATTCTGCTTAGATACTTTTTTTTAATATTATTATTATCGTTTGCCATATGGAGCAACGCTATACGTATGGGTTTTGGAACGTTTTAACGATCTTTTTATTTCTTTTTATTGTAAAAAATATCGTTATAGTAATATTGTTGATAACAGATATTTTCGGACGATAAGTAATATTTATAAGCATATCGATTACATATATTATAATATATTAACTTAAGCGGATATCTAGTTTAATATTCATTAATAACTATATGCCTCTATTTACGCGAAAATAACGTTAAATTTTAAACTAGTACGGTTATTAATAAAAGGTAGGTATTTTTTCTTAGGCATTATTTGTTTATTATTTTAATAACCCTTAAGGCGGTTGGTATAATTTTAGTAATTTACAATATAAACATATACCGACTATTATCCCGTAGTTTTCGGATTTTCGTCGGCGCGTTAACTTTAACGGCGAATTGGATAATAATATTATGCATGTTCGAAATAGGATTACGCCAGATGCAATACGGGGTACGGCAGGATAAAAGTACCAGAACGTACCGTTCCGTATTAGCTTTCGGGTTATGCTTGTTATTAACATCTTATACGTTATCGCTGACATCTTTTTTGCAACATTTTTATGGAATGTTATAGGTAATTTGGGACGTTTGGGCCGTATTCTTTGTTACTTTCTTTAAGGGTCGATTTGAAAAAGAAACGGCCAGATCTATCGAGCTTAACGATCGTCCGCGGGGCTAGGGAAAAGGCTCAGCTTCGGAAGAGAAACTGGTGGGCGATAAATTTAGGTTTACCTAGGCGTTAAGATTTAACTACTTTAGACGATACTAAGACGAGGCACTCATACTAACGAATCTGCAAAGGATGGAGCAAGTTCGAAGCTGGAACAAAAAAAGAAAGAAAGAATAGAGGTGTTGGACCCTGCTGAAGTCGATCAAACAACTAAGCCTTGGTACTGTTTAATTAGTTAACAACCCCATACACCTAGGGTTTCTTTTTCTCTCAGCTATAGCTGTATCAACGTATATTTAAGGAGTGTTTACTACTCTCACTTTCTGTAAAAGACCTTGTAGAGGTTATGCAACCTTTAATATATACACTTTTTCAGTTATATACTTTAATACGTAATGCAAAGTCTTATTATAATAAACCCGATCCGCATTTTTTAAATAATATTTTAATATATTTATACGCGTTTTGTTAAAATTATTTTTAATTTTATTCTCGCTTCTACGGTATATTTAATATGTTGTTATTAAAAATAATTAATACTTAACTTCTACGTTATTAATTATCTTACCTTATTTACTTTTTACGTATTATTATTAAAATTATAATTATTTAATTAAATTTTAATAATGATTTTTTAAAGTAGTTCCTTAAATTCCTTTTTAAAAAAATACCTTTAAAAAAGATAATATTTTCGAAGTTTACGTTAATAAGAAAATAAATAAGTTATAAAAATATATTAATTTTAACCTAACCTAAATATTACTTTTATTATTAATATTAATTTTTTGAAAATTTTAATATTTTGAAAATATAACAATTAAGATAATTTTAAAAGTAACTATTTATATAAAATATGAAAAAGTTTTAAAATTTCTCATAAAAAGTAATTTTTTATATCGTTTAAAAAGAGCATTTATTGCAATTAATACATTAAAAAATTACGTTTTGAAATAAATTAATTACTTTGAAAAATAAATTTAAATCTAATAATAATAATCGGATTTACGAAGTTAACGTTTAATATTATTAAACGTTGAAAATTAATAAAATTAAAATATGTATTTAATTTTTTATATATTAAAATACAGATATTAAAACTGAAACACTTTAAATTTTTATCTTTACAAATTATTACGGCCATTTCGATATTTAAAAAACTATTAATATATATTCGTTTAACCGTTTTAATACTTAAATTATTACGGTAAAAAATATTTTATTTAAAAATAACAATCTTCCCAAAGTATTATCCGTCTAAAAATTCGTAAAATAAGTTCGAAATGATATAGAATTTTGAAAAATCTAAAAGAATATTACCGAATAATTTTTATAAAAAACGTTTAATATTATTTTAAATGAAAAAATCCTAAATTAAATAAAGATTTTTGAAATAAATAAAATAATAACTAAAATAATAATAATTATTATGTTATATCGATATATTTATATAAAGAATTTTACCGTTTTAAAATATATTTAAATATTTATGCAAAAATTTAATTAAATAAATAAACCGAAAACGTTAAAATTAAAAAAGATCTACATTCCGAATAGTATATTTAATTAAAAGAATAAAAATACAATATATATGAAAGAATTTATAATTCAAAATTCCTTACTTTATGTTAATATTTTTCGTAATAAAAACTTTTTATATTTTTAATAATATTATTTTAAACCGAAAAATCCTATATTAAATAAATAGTTTTTTACATAATCGAAATAATAACCGAAACAATAATATTAAGTGGAATAATAATGATAATAACTATTTTATAGCGAAATATATTTATAAAAGTTCTTACCGGTTTAAAAAACTATTTTTTTATTTACGAAAGAATTCGGTTTAACGGATAAACCGAAATCTTTAAACTTAAAAAGCATATATATTCTGGAACTTACTTTAAATTAAAAAGTAAAAGTTAAATATATACGGAAAGATTTATAATTAATAACTTTTGAATTTATTTTAACGTTTTTCCTAATAAAACCTTTCATAAATCATTAAATTAATAACGTTATTACCGGATAAAACTTAAAAAATTTTACGTTTTTAAATATTTATTTTTATTTTTATATAAAAACCCGTAAAGTTAAGTTTGTTATTTTATATTTACCGAAAATTAACGAAAAGTTGTTAATCGGGAAAAAAAATTTCGATATCGTTAAAAGAATATCCGGAAAATTACATTTATTATATTTAAAAAAATTAATAATTTGTTAAGAAATTATTTATATATTTTTAAAATATATATTAATTTAATTCCACATAAATTATTTTAATAAATTAAAACTATTAAAATTATAAAGTTAACGTCGTATATTATAAAAAAATAAATAGAAAAATAATTGAAATTGAATAAATTAAATATTAGTTTATTATATAGTATGATAAAATAACGCCGGAATATAACGAAAATAATATTAATATATTAATTTAATTTTAATGTAAAGGTTTTTATCCCTAAAATTAATTTTATAATAAAAGTTTTATATTAATAGTTTTCGGTTATTTTAAAAACTTAAAACAAGAGGTTACGTATTAATACCGATAACTTATATACTTAAATCCGCGTATTTTTAAAGAAATAATATATATAATTGTTAAAACGAAGTTTCAATTATTTTTTATAATTTAATTTCAAAATCTTTAAATTATTTAAACACGAAAAAAAATATTCCGAAAAGAACCGATTAAAAAAAGGTTTTTTACTATAATATACGTTAATTTTTTTTCGAATTTAACGATATTTTTAACGAACGTACGATAACGTTAATTACTATTTACTTAATTATTAAAATTAAATTTAATTATATTTTAAACCGGAAACAATACATTTTTTTCCTTTTAATAAATGTTGTAATTTCGTTGAAAAAAACTTTTATATTAAAATTAAAATAATTATATTAAATAACATGATTTTTACGGAAACAAATTTTAACAAGAAATTTTTAATATAACTATTATTTATACCTTTTCGCTTTTATATATTACAAAATCCGTAAATATTTAAAAACGCGCCGGAAAAGGAATTATTATAAAAAGGTTTTATTTAATTATTAATCCTAATTTCTTTTTTAATTTATAACCGGAAATTATAAAAATAATTACTTATATCGTTAATTATATATTTATTCGAATTTTAACTTAAAACCTTTTTTAAAAAATTTCATAGAATAATGAATTAAAAAATGCAATATTGATTTTTAAAAACAGTTTAAAAACGAACTTTACGAATATTATATTATTTAAAAAAAAAGTTTATCCGCTTACAGATATTATTAACTGGAAAATAAAACATTTAAAAAACTTTTAAAATATATATTAATTATTTCGTAAAATACGTATTTAATAATATTTATACATTTCGGATTTTTTCGTAATAACCTATAATTACCGTTAAAAATATTAATTTAGATAAATCGTAAAAATATTAAAACTAATAATAATAAAAACTTTTATTTAAAATCGCGAAATTAAAAATTTAAATCTATAATATCTCAATTCTCTTTAAAATAATAACTTTTTTAACAGTATTCAAAAATATTTTTATTAATCAGTTTTTAAAAATAAATACTATTAAAAAACTAAAGAAATTCAATAACGTAATATAAATTTAACGATTTTTAAAAAATTATTTACTATACGATCATAATAATTATAAATACTTTTAATTAAACAGTTTTATAAAGAATTAAAATTTATAAAAATTTATAATTTATATTTAAACGAAAAACGTTTTAATACGGTAATTAATAATAATTCCAAAAAAGAAACCTTAATTAATTCCTTACTAAAACGGATAATTCGAAATATAAATTTTATAACTTTATTTATTTATATCCAGAATTACTTTAACCCTGAAATTTTTAATTTTATTATAATATTACGGGTTTTAATTTAATAAAATTTAAAATACGTTTTAAATGTTTTATAATAATAATAACGCCGTATCCAAAAAATTTCGGTTAATATTAATTATAAATTAAAATACGAAAATCGCAATATTTACTTAACCGTTTTTAACGTTATTTTTACGCTTATATTTAAACTTAAATATTTTACTTATAAATTCTTTTACTACCGTTTAAAAATTGCAAGGTACAATTAAGTTCAAGCTATATTTTCCAAGCTAAGCCAAATATACCAAAATTATTACACGATATAATTCGCACGGTAAATACTATACCCAATATCTTGGAATATGATAACTAATCGGTAGTTTTCACGATTTAAGATAAATTGTATATCTCAATCCCTTAAAGCCTCACTTTGCCGACTGATGCGTGGTTGCCGACAAGCTTCGACCCTGATAAACCTTATGCCCGTTACGGTTCGGTATGGTCAATATAACTTAGGAGACGTTAAGCTCTACGCGGTAACCTTAAGGATAATCCTTAAATATGCACAAAAAGCTTTGCGAGCCTTCGCCAATCTCACGGCTTAATCGTCCCACGGCTATAAGGGAGATATCAATACGATAACCAGAAAAAAGGTATTTGGCACCAGACCAACTTCTCGAATTACTATTACCATCATAGCTTAATATGGGACGAAATTCGTACACGATACCGGTAATCCGTACCGACAAAATCTTTAACGAAACCGTCTCGTTTAAAATAATTAAATCCTATAAAGTTACCGGGCGAACGAAAAATATCGATAGTTTTATCGACCCAAAAAATATCTCCTAAAAGATCGCATTTAATTATTAATTTTTGGGTACGATTTAATTTCCGAAAATAATAGTAATCAATTTTATAAAAGTTAATGCCCAATAATAGGGATATTATAGAGAAGCTGTTAGGGAAATTAAAAAGGGAAAGGGGGGGACGGTTAATAAATACTGAATTTCAAATTTTAAAACGTTATGAACTGGAATATAACCGATAGTTTGCCCGGCTGCTCCGGGTAGCGAAATCACTTCAGAACACCGATACGAATCGACGTAAATAGGAGCTGCGGGATAAAACAGCCTAAAATCGCCTTAAAGTAAAACGCCTGCAAATGGGATAGGTTTAATAAAGCCTAAGAATTAAGGTACCAATCTATCATTTTATCTAATTTTGTCTATACGGTTACGTCTTTTCAAAGGAGAACCGTTTAAAAATTAAAATTACTATTTAAAGAAATTTCTAACCCCGAAAAAACTTTAACGCGTATATTTTTACATTAATAAAAAAAGGTTTTCTGTATATTTATAATTATTATAAGATAATTTCACCTTAATTTCTATCAACTTAACGTTTTTAACGTATTTTATTATAACTATTTAAACGAATTAATATATATTTAATTTTTATAAAAATTCGTACGCTCGGATTATTACTTAAAGTTTTTAGAAATTATATACGGTTTAAAACAATTATTATTATTATAAAAATGAGATTTTTTCGCAAATTTAAAAATATTAATACTAATTTTTATTTTTAATAATCCTTATATTATAACGAATAATTAATTAACGTTACTTATTTACGTTAACGATATATCTATATTATATAAAACCCGCAATATAATACATATGGAAAATTTTTGGAAAAAATTTAAATAACATTTTTATATTAATAATTTTAAAAAGTTTTAACAATTTCTTAAAATACGTATTCAGCGTAACCGCCTAACTAAACAATTATAATTATTTTAAAATACTTATTAGGAAAATATATATTTCCGTTTCGAATTATCTAAATTCGAAAAACGTTATTTTAAAATCCTTAAATAAAAGATTATAAAAAATATTAACATAAAATAACGGTAATTTTAAAAAATTTATATATCGAAAAAAAGTTGCTATATAAAATAATTAATACTTACCCGAACTTAATTAAAATTATGTTTTATTTATCGCGTTATTACAAATTTATAACCTTACCTATTTAAACGCCGTTAACGAAATTATTTTTCACGTTTATTTTATACGTATTTTAAGTTTAAAATTTAGAAATAACGGAAATTTTAACGCGTAAACGCTTTTTTATATAAATAAGATTTTTTTCGTAAATTATTTTAATCGGAAAAACTTTTAAAACTTTATATTATTACTATTTAAAAATGTTATCGTATAACAAATTAATAAATAAAATATAATTAATATTTTAAATACGGAGGTAAAATTTTAAACTTTATTATAAATCGTTAAAAAAACTTTTTTATAATAAAGTTATTCAAAATTATTAACTTAAAATTCGGCGATAATTTAGTTATTTAAATAAATAATAAATAAATAATTTAGCTAATTATTAAAAAAATTATACGCTTAATTACAAAACTAAAATACGTTAATATACATAATTATCAACTTTACGAAATTTACGTAATAAAAAAATAACAATCGAATAAACATTTATTAACGTTATAATAATTAACGGACTTATTAAATTTTTAAAGTTATAATAATATTAACACTTTATTCGATTTTTAAATTTTAAAAACGTTGTTTTAAAGTTAAAAAAATTAAAAAATGTTAATTTATTTTTAAGGTTACCTAGTAATTAAAAACTATTACTTTCGTTTTTTTTTTAAATATTCGTTTTCGTTTCATTTTTTACCTTTATCCTTAAACGACCTTAAAAATAAGGTTAATAAGAAAACTTTCTATTAAAACTTTTATAATTTAATGGTATAACGTCTAATTTTAATACCTAAAAACATAAGTTTAAATTTAATTAAAAATTCAGGTATTTCGAGTAACTTTTTTAAGAATTTATTCGGGGTGCTAGATTTTTCTTTATTTTGCTTACTTTAACCTGTATTATATTTCCTTTTTAGGCAATTACTTAATATCGTAAGAGCTTTAGCTATTAGTTCCTAACAGCTGGGGGGGTATGTCAGATCTTGTTAAAGTCGATCAAATAATTAAGCCTTGGCACTGTTTGATCAGCTAACAACTTTATACACCTAGTGTTTCTTTTTCTCTCAGCTACAGCTGTATCTACGTGTATTTGAGGAGGGTTTACTACCCTTACTTTCTGTAAAAGACCTTCTAGAGGTCATGCAACCTTTGATATATACACTTCTTCAGTTATATGCTTCAGTGCGTGATGCAGGGTCTCACAAGAGGCGACAAAATAGGACGACACAATATACATATATGTCAGGTGCCATGGTGGGACCCCCTTTCGAGGGCCCAGTGACCCACCACCGCGGGTCCGGTTTATGTATATATATGGGGGCTTCGCCCCGACTAGTTAGGAAAAGGCAGGCATTAATAGTCATCTATTCACTACCTATACTGCGAACTACCAGCTAGGTGTTACAGGAACAGGGGTTCCTGTCTCAAAGGAGCTGACTTTTGTGGACTAGCGCAAGGGCTCCAACAGCTAAACCCCGGCTGAAAGAAGACTGACTATCAAGAGGTGATCTAAGTGATCTGACGGGTTGATCAGATCACATAGATCACGTAGATCCACGACACACTCACTCAAAGAAGGATGGATATATAATGAATCGGTTTCTCATGTAAATAGCACCTTCTTAGTTTTCGCTCCTTAGCTATCAATCTAAGCCTACAGCCAGAGGCAGCCGTTCTCTACTGTGGGAAGAGTACGCAAATCTCTTTAACGAACAGACCATTAAATTATTCCTCGCCCTATTGTTACCTGCAAATCGAGACCCTTTTCGGATACTGCTCATACCTTTAGGTGGATGTATGACAGGTTCGTTACAACTAATAACAAAAGTTAACATTTTACGAAATCTAGCGGTAGGTTAGGGTTGAAATGTTTGCTTTCGTTATAGATTATATTAAATTACGCAAGGTTAATTCGTTAGGATTAGTTCGTTGTTAGTACGCTATAAATATGTTTTAATATTTCCGCATAATTTCTTAACTAGGGATATCAAATTTTTAAATTTCGGTATTCTGGCCATCGATAATATAAGCTATTATCCTTATAAAGTTTTTTAGGAATTCCAAGTTATTGTTACGATCTAACAAAAGGGAGGCCCCAGAAACGGTTTAGTCGGACCGAAACAGGACCTAAGTGGGTCGAGTTACGTAATTAGTGCTTAGTGCTGATCAACTGAGCACCACCAGTTTTAGTTAAGCATAACGGGTTGTTACTTAGTGGTTAATAGCTAAGCAGAGATAAGCCAGTATTAAGAAATAAAAATATATACGTTCGTTATTTTATAATTAAAAAACGACAATTCGCAATATAACTTCGTTACCCAAGATATTTTTAGTATTACGAAACGTAATTAAAATATCTTAACCTTTTATTACTTAAATTTTTATAATATTTTTACTAACATAAACCCGTACGTTTAAATTTAATAATTAGTTAATTAACCTAACCGTTATACGTTGCAAGTTTTTATTTAGTAATATAGTTAAGTTTTAAGTAATATTTCGATAATATGTTTACTAATAAGCAACTTATTTATAAAATCCTCGAAAATAATAACATAAACTTGAATAAAAAGTAATTAACTTTATTAATTAAGGAAAAAATATTTCGGCGTTTAAACTTAATAAACCAACTTATTACTTAATTCGAACGAAATAATTCGGAACTTACCTCGACTTTTTAGGTTATTGAAAAGCTTTTTAAGAAATAAGTACGATAAATATCTAGCGAAAAACTTGCTAACATATTTTAATCCATTTAAATAACATTTATTAAAAAACTAAAAGAAATGTTAAAACTTTTTAAGCTTAAACTTTTTGATAAAACATTTATTAAATTACAGTGATTCCTTACCTAATACGATTAATTATACTAATTTTATAACTTAAGTTTGCCGCCGGACGACTTTTAAGATATGCCGCTACCTAATTTAACCTAGCAATAAGGGAATATATTACGGTACCTCAGGAATAATAAAACCCCGAAGTAATACAAATGTATAACGATTACCAAAATATAAATAAGCTTTAATAAAAGCTTTAAAATAATAAACAAAAAACGAAAGCTAAAACTAAAATTTAATAATTATAATAAGAAAATCTACCTTAGGTTATAGTAACGAGTTAATTTAACACTCTTTAAAATTTAATTAAGGATAAAAAGCATTAATAATTTATTTTTTTAAACAGGTGAAAAAAAATCCACAAGGGATTATTTAAAATAAATCGATTAAAATATTTAACCGACTATATCGCAATATTAGTAAAATTCGATAACCGATAATACGTTTAACAAACTTATAATGCCAAAAAAATATAACAACAAATTACGATATAACGTTAACATTAATACATTACGATAACATAATACCTCTTATAGAATTGCCGCCGGGCTTATGGAAATTAATACAATCTAACAATAAAATATACAACGAATATAATGTTAAAATTACGGTAAAATAAATTATAAGGTACTTTAATATAAATTACCTAAAAAATAACGACAGGATAACTTATAAATCTTAATCCTTACGGAATAATTATTAAACCATTCAAAAAGGGAGATTTTCGTTATAATACGACGCGAAATAAACTTTTTAAAACCTTTAAACGCAAATATATAATAAGGATAAACGGAGGCCAAAAATGATCTTAAAAACTTAGACGAAAACGATAAAACTAGCAAGAATTTTTACGCCAATAATTATAAAATTACGAAAAATAGAAAAATTCCCCGAAAAGATAATTACTATTTAAAAAATAATAAAACAATTACTAACGATAATTAATAAAAATGTTTAAAGAATAAGTTTAAAACCATCAGAAATGGATAAAGGTTATAGCGGCAGAAAAAGTTAACCCGTATAATTAATTTAACGTTATATTTTATGACGAACTTTAATATTTATATTATAAAAAGAATATACGATTTAACGCTTATTACGAATATAATAATAGAAATTTAATCTTATTAAATAACAAGGAACCGATTTTAAGAATTAACGCTAATATAATCATTTATATTAAAAACTAGTAAAAAAAAAATTCGAAAAAGTCGTAACAGCCCAAATCTAGCCGGAAGGATAAAAGTATTTATAAAAAAATCCCTCTTACTTTTACCATACGTATAAATGTTTACAATAAAAAAATGGTACAAAAAGAACGTAATTTAACCATATGAAAATTAATCGTTAATTTCTATTTTAAATTCGTAATAATTATAAATCCCGCGAGAAAAAAATTTTTAACAAACCTTATATAACTTATCAAAAATTTATAAAAAGAAAACGAAAACGTACTTACGTAAAATACATTACAAGAAAAAAAATTATATATTAAGAAAAGGAAATAAAAAAACATTTTACGTTCCTTAAGGAAAACGTTCGGCCATTATAATTAAAAAACCGATACCGTAACACTAAAATTAAAAATTTAACGGATCGATAATAAATTAATATTAAATGATTATAGCATAAGAATAAGAAAATACGCAAACAAATAAATAGATTATAAAATAAAATAAAGTAATAATGGAAACATATTAAAAAGTAATAAAAAATCGATGAATTACATATACGAATACGATAACAAAACCTAACAAACGTAGACCATTTATAAAAAAGCCGTAAAATAATAATACTCAAAAAAATTAATAAAAACTCCTAAAAAAACTTTCATAACGATAAAAAATAACGACGACCTTATCATTTTAAAAATACAAATTAGGATATATTCATATATCGCTGTAATAAATAACGGAATTTTAAAATGTAACTACATTATACTTAAAGTAATTAACCGACTTAAATTACTATAGAAATATAAAAAGAACCTTTATATTACGAATACCGCCGAAAATTAACTATTTTTTTATAAGACCGGAAAAGTTACACGGGAAATTAATTACCTTAATATCTTTATCTTAAAAAGGAAATTAACTTCGATATTATACCGCTAAAAAATTATGATATAATCTTAAAAAAATCATAATTACGTTAGTATAACCCCTTAATCGACTAAAAAACTAACTAAATAAAATTCGCTTTATAACTTAACGATAAATACGGAAAAAAATAATAAAGTTTTAATATTTAATCGAAAATGACAATAAATACCGATATAAAAATACGATAAAAACCTTACCACTTACAAAAATACGATATAAAAAAGATAAATAAGATAAATAATATGACGTATTATTACTATTATTAAAACGAAATTATAATAATTAAAAACGATTTATAACTTTAATCTAGAGAATTATAAAATTTAATTAATATATTACTATAATAATACAAATATAAATAACTTTTCAAATAAAAACTTAAAATAAAATTACACGAATATAACGAATAAAATTATCAAATTATCTTGAAAAAAACATCGACTAAATTTTACCCCATTTATAATTCTAATAAAATAATATTACATATATTTAAACAAAAATTTAAACAAAAACTAACTTAAAAAAGAATAAATACAACTATTTAAATCATTAATTAAATATCTTATATTCTTCGTATTAAAAATTTTTTTAATATTACGACTAATTTTAAACTACTAATAACTTAACAATATTACTATTAAAAATCGAATACCGTTACATTTAATTAACAAAATAAAAAATCGTTTTTATAGAACATAATAATTTACTGCTTTCAACCTTAAAAATAAATATAACTTAATTCGGATTAAAAAAGATTACGAATACAAAACGGCGTTTCGGATTAAATACGGTTTTTATAAGTACATCGTTACCTTTATAAAACTTACTAACGTATTAGTAATTTTTTAACGTATAATTAATTACGTCCTTAAAAAATACCTTAACGTTTTCGTAATATATTACCTTAACAATATTTTTATGTTTTCAAAAATTAAAAAACAATACGAAAAATACGTTCATAAAATATTACAACTATTCCAAAACGTTAATTTACTAATTAATGTAAAAAAAACCAATTTTATACCTAAAAAATCAAATACCTAAATTATATTATTACTCCCGAATACACCGAAATAAACCTTAAGAAAATCGCTATAATGCGAAATTAAGTACGACTTAGTATAATAAAGAAATAAAAACCTTTCTTAAATTTGCTAATTACTATCAAAAATTTATTCGGAATTTTAACCGAATAGCAATACCTTTAAATAAACTTATCAAAAAAAGGAAAAATTCTAATAAACGCCAAAAACGGAAAAGACTTTTTAATAAATTAAAGAAATAATTACGAATTAATTATTATTAATTATATACGATTCAAACCGCTTAATAAAATTAAAAACCGACATATTGAATTATGTTTTAAACGTAATAATCGGATAATAAAATAACTAAAATATATTATACTTTATTATTCTTTTTTTATAAATTACAACAACCCGAATTACCTTACGCTATGCTTAATAAAAAATTCATAATTATTATTAAAACGTTTCGCAAAATTGAATATTTTCTCTAAAATAATTAATATTAAATTAAGATTTATACGGATTATAAAAATTTTACCCGATTTACTACAACCAAAAAATTTACAACATAATAATGTCGTTACGTAAAAAAATTAAAGGAATACAATTTATTATTAATTATAAAAAAACTTAAAGAATAACAAAACCGATATATTTAATAAATAATTAAACGTTAAAAAAAACGGTTAAAATTAATTATACGATTTTCAATACCACCATAAAAAGATAATTTCGTTTACGACAAATTACAGCAATCTATATAATACCCCCAACTATATATCCAAAATTTAGAAAATATAACGATAATTTATCAAAAAAAACAAATAAAATATAAATCCTAGCAAAATATTAAAAAAATCTAATACGAAAGATATACCAACGTCAACTATACAAATACCTAAAAATCTATAAAACTTTAAAGCGCTTTTAACGTACCTATTATTTTTCTAAAATAAAATATACGATATTAAAAATTTTACGTTAATACAATATTTATATCAAAGTAAAAATACGACAACATAAACCATACGGAAAATTATAACTATTACTAATCATAAAACGACTATAAAATTCTATTATTAAAAACTTTACTACCAAACGTCCTTTATTAAAAAACTTAATTACAAATATATAATATAAGAACATTTTCGTAATCGTTAATTAATTCATAAAATTTTCTTATTTTTTACCCCATAACGAAAATACAAACGCTAAATAAATAACATAAATTTTTTAAAAAACATTTCCAACATATACAGATTGCCGTATAAAATTATCTTAAACAAAAATATAACGTTTATTTTTAAATTCTAGTAAAATTTAATAATATAAATCGGCTTAAATTATAAAATATTTATTAGGTTTCGATCTTAAATAAATAAATAAATAAAACGACAAAATTAAATATTTAAAATACACTTACGATATTACGTTAATTACGAATAAAATAATTAAGTTAAAAAGTTACTAATACCTTAAATAACCTATAACATTAATTATCATAAAAATATTAAAATAACATTATTTAAAACTTATTTAAAATTTACTACTGGAATTTATAAAAAAAAACCCCTCATATAATATTAAAATTATTTTTACGTTAAAATAACTGAAATAACTACATTAAACAATAAAAACAAAACTCGAATTCGTACGTAATTAAATAAATAAAAAAGTATAGCCAAAAACGGTTAAAAAATTAACTTTTTCGGAAGGAGATATAATTTATTTAATTACTAACAACATTTAAACAAAACGTCCAAACCAAAAACTCGATTTTAAATGTATCGACCTATACAAAATTATCAAAAAAACTTTAAAAATTAATTATTAACTAAAGTTATTATTTAAAATCAAACTTTATCTAATTTTTCATATATTCTTGCTTAAGTTAATAATAAATAGAATTAAAATACATATTAAATAAAATAATATAAATGTAAAAAAAAAGATTATACGAAATTAAAAACAATATTAACAAACGAAAAATTAACGGACTTACCTAATACTTAATTAAGTAAAAAAATTACCCAAATTTCGAAAATATTTAAAAACCCGCAAAAAATCTTAAAAACGCTTAAGTCAGACACCCAGGTCACGCGCCACCCCCTTCACGCTCCACATTTCCCCACATAAAATCCACAAACCCACCCATTTATAACTAATTAACAAAAATAGATACTACAAACTGGTGACCTGTATTATTATTAGATAAGTATAAATACAATATATACGAAGTTTAAAAAAAGAATATTAAGTATAACCTAGTTAGATACGTATAAAAATATAAAAGAAATTATTCTATAAAAATTAATAAAAAGAAGAAATAATAATAAATTATATAATAATAATACAAGGTTAAAATGATATGAATATTATAATAGAATAAGAATACTGCATAATACTACATTTAGGTTTTATATAAAAAATATATTTAATTTTATAAATATTATTATTATAAAGTTTATCATATTATATATATTATATTAATTATTAAAACATTTCTTGCAATTTATAAATATTTTATTATTTTTTAACTTTATAATTATCAACAGCTTTTATTTAATATAATACGATATTTACTTAATGATTTTCCCTTTAGTTTAAAGACTAGTAATAAGCATATATTATATATTAAGAATTAGAATTTTCCAATTTATATAAGTTTTTTCATTTTCATAAATATCTTACAAATACATATATAAGTTTTAATTTAACGTAATATTTAACATTTACCTCTATATTAAAATGTTTAATATATTTAAAGACGTTATTAACAATATTTATGATTTAATTTAATGTTTAACTTATTATATAGTACAAGTTAATAACGGAAACATATAGTATGAAAAACGGAGAAAACCTTTTTTAAAAAAAGAAAATTCAAAATTAATAGGTTAATAATTATTATAAACATCTTTTAATCGCGCGAGAACTTTAATATATAATAATTAATAAGGTATAATATGTAAATTATATTTATAAATAGAAAATAAAATAAGATGAGACATAAAAATATATTATCAATATTATTAAAAATTCATGTACGCTTTGAAATAACTTTAATGCGTGAAATATCTTTACCATTATGTTATTAATTTAAGTTACAATAATTATGGTAATAATTAACTGTTTTATTTATATTTTATTTAATATTTTAATATAAAAATCTTGATATAATAATATATTATAGTATTATAGTATTATTTATCCTATAATAACATTATAAACATAATCTTAAAATTATTAAAAAAATCGTCAAAAGGTTTAATTAGTTATATATAAAAAAGCATGATGTTATATGCTTATTATATAAAGTAATATATTAAATTTCTTATAATATTTAAAAAATTTAAAATGATTAGTTTCATATGTAATTTTATAAATGTCAGGTTATAATAATATTATGTTATATTTTTAATGTATTATAGTAACATATCGATAATTGGTAGTTATTATATATTTTTGTTAATTAATTATTTATATTTAATCTTTGGGGGAAATGTGGAGCGTGAAGGGGGTGGCGCGTGACCTGGGTGTCTGACTTAACGCTTATTAACGAATTTTACTAGCAACGTTCGAATTACCAAAAATAAAATTCCAGTTAATGTTCGTAACATATCAATTAATATTTTCGATACTCAATTAATTTACCGGACCAACAAACGGCATTAACGCGGCCATAAAATCTTCCGTATCGGCCTATTTTCATCGTTTTTATTTTTCCAACTTTTTTAACGATTACAATTTACGTTATATCATTTTAACACTTTTTAAAAGAAAAAAAGTTTTTTATTTTCAAAAACGAATTAAACGCGCGATAACCTTATTTATCTTTCGTTAATAACGTTATTACAATTCTAAAAAACGCTTTTTTATAAATACCTCCTTTTATTTTAAACCCTAGTTTTTAGCACGAATATTCTCTAAAAAATAAAAAAATAAAAAATAAAAAAGAAAATAAAAAATAAAAAATAAAATAAAAAATAAAAAATACCGTTCCTATCGCAAAACACTTCTTACCTAATATATGCTTTACATTTCGATATATTTTCCGTCATCTCGCATTTTTAACTTTTAAAAAAACATAAAAAATAAAATATAACCTTAAAACTAAATTCGTTAAAAACAAAAAAAAAATAACGGGCGTTTAAAAATAAAACCTAACGACAAACTTTAATAATACGAACCGACATATTAAAAAAGATACTTAGCGGAAAAAAAACCTAGAACCAAAATTTGTAAAAAAAAAAAATCTTATTACAATTTAACAAAAAAAAAGGCCCCAAAATCGGTTTAATCGGACCGAAACAAAACTTAAATAAGTTAAATTACGTAATTAATACTTAATATTAATTAACTAAATACCACCAATCTTAACTAAGCATAACGGGTTATTACTTAATAACAATTAATTAAGGAAAAATAAGCTAATTATAAAAAATAAAGATATATATATTCGTTATTCCATAATTAAAAAATGACAGCTTGCAACATAACTTCGTTACCCAAAACACCCTTAATATTACAAAACGTAACTAAATTACCTTAACCCTTTATTACTCAGATTCCCATAATATTTCTACCAATATAAACTCGTACGTTTAGGTTTAATAATTAGTTAATTAACCTAGCCGTCACAGTTATATATTAAGGTTTTAAAAGTTTGCTTTTAGTATTTATGCGTTTAAGCGAGTTATTAATACGTAAAAGTAAACCTAAACGTATTTATTTAAGTTATATTTACATTATTTTGTTATAATTCCGTTTTACCCTAAATTAAAATGTTTTGAAAATTAATTTTTTATTTCCGATATTCCTTTTTTTTTTAACGCGTTTTTTTCCCAGCCCAAACGCAAAACATTAGCTACGTGTTTAACTCTTTTTATTAAATGGAATTAATTTTTAAAAAAAATTGTTATTAAGGAACCGAATAATTTTAAAGCTTTTAATATAAAAATTCGAACGTAAATACCATAATAAGTTCTGAGAATAAATAAATAAAAAATTAAATATCTTTGGAGAAATTCGAGTTTAAATACCAAATACAGGCTTAAATGCGAATAAAAAGGTAATAACGTAATATGGACGTATAAAAGCTACAAATATTTGTCGACGCGATACAATCCGCTCTCAGGAGCAGCATTGCGCAAGGGCCCACTGCTTCCAGATACGGAAGGATTTAATTACAACATAGTTCCAGGACTTCATTAAGGGATCGAAAACTGGGATCCTGGTCCCAAAAGGAGGCCCAAGGCCGACCCCTGGTTGCGGTTGCCATCACCTTCATAAGAGGTTGGACGGGGCGGTGGGAATGATCCAAAGGTTAAGGGCCCAGAAATGGGAACAAGACTGGTTAATGGGCTGCTCAGCCAAAGGGGTTGAGCAAAGCTGATACCAGGCTGATGGGGGCTGAGGGAGGCTGATAAATAACTGAGCCGAGGTTGAGCCGGGGAGCGAAAAGACTGCAAAAGTGGGCACCCGCGCCGATTCACGTGTCGCTTGAGTTTCGAGCCATAATACCACGACGTATCCTTCAGAGCAAAGGCGTCAGCCTCTCTATCAAAATACATGAAGTATGCCTCATATTATTTAACATAACTAAAATATTCATTCCTCAAATCCACGAAACTTCTTGCAATTTAAACCGTACAACTAGGTTTAATAATTGGTTAACTGGCCCAGCCGCTAATTTACGTTTTACTTGGGTATATGTTACTATTAAACCCTGCCCCTATGGAACTGGACTACATTTATTCGTAATACCAAGAAATAGTCTTTATACCGTCTACTTCGAACAAGATTTCCGACAAGTCAGTGGATCGTTTCGAAGTCCAGCAGCGGAACGCTGGGGTTTCAGAGGACGAAGTGGAAGACGAAGACGAGCCAGGTGGCCGGTACTGATGCGGGAAGCATCGGTCTGCAGAAAACCTGCATATCTTGAAAGCCTTTAGAATGCAGTTGGATTAAGTTCTCTGCAAGAAAAAACTGATTCAAGGGTGCGAACACTTCGGCAGCGAACGCCAGTCTCATGGTTGGGCTGTTGGTCTATTTTCGTAGCTGATCGACAAATATGAAAGTATGCTCGGCCTGATAACCCAGTAATCAGCATGATGCGATGACTACAGTAGCTTGCCACCTAAAGGGAACCCCAGCCACATCCACCAGCAAAGTAGCTGTCCGCTCTATACAGGTATGGGATATGCTAGATGGAGCAGCAATGACACTTTGGCGACGAGGCGTAATGTTGCACATCTTTCTTGGCAGTGTATGAGGCTATGTCCTTAGCACGTGTCACAGAAACGGGATCTCACATACGGGGAACCACATAGCTTCGAACACCTACTCGAGGCACGTTACACTACGTTAGGGCTAATTCGAGCAAGCCTCGAAGCAAACTTCACTCCGCCTGGCATCCTGAACCGCTAAAGATCAGTCCCCGGACTCTAGTTACTCACACCCTACACGAAACTATCTATCGCAATAGATCTCGGACTTTGCCCATTGAAAATGGAACCTGACCTCGAAGCGCAAAGACAAATCGCCGACTCCACGAACGGAGAGCCGACATCTGCATTATCAGGCCATGGTCAGTTGCTTACCTAAGCCGCAATTTGGCTCCCATCTTATGATAATAGAGAATACAAGGGCCCTAAGCCTCAATGCCCATACGGATCGAAAAGGCACCTCGTCGTCGTATCCTGGCGGTAAGGGTGGCATGTTCCTAAAGATGCGCCACCTCTTCAAACCTGAAAGGCAGCCGGAACAGGCTTCTCCACAAACGGAAATCAGAAGAACTAGTAAGTAAGAAACAGAGCCTTATGAAGTAGCTGACTGACTCGAGGTGACCAGTTAACGATGCACCAAACGGATATCCAAAACTTGGAGCGTTGATTGCGACAAACGAGAACTATCTCATCTTTCGCGAGTTCAAATACTTACAAGCAAGACTTCTCCTCGAAATTCAGGACCAGCTTCGAGAATACGAGCAAGAATTAGACGCTCTGGAGCGCGACAGTCATATTACGCTCGTCAACTTGCAATCAAGAGAAATCGACGATCGCAGCTCGGGACAGCGCAAGGAGCTCATGCGAAGGATAGAAGATCGGTATGAGAAGTACCGTGAGTTTCTCGTTTCCGCTGGAAACATATCCCCATTTTTCGGCTGACTACGAGGAAGTTTCGATCCTGTCTTTTGCGTCCTCCTTGGCTTTGAGAGTGGGCCCTTCGAATACCGACTACAACAGCCTACAGAACTTCTTTCGCAACCACGCGCCCCTTGACGCAAATGAAGAATACTATGTTCACAGAGAAGACTTGGTTGCGCTGAAGCCCAGAGGCGACACATCCCAAGTGGATCAGCTCCTGATGAGGTACTTGCTGCACAATCCCAATAAGGTGATCCAGGCAAGTAACATAATGCCACTCAACTCGACACCTTTGTTAATCGCATCGTAGTGGCTTTTCGCCGACAAGGTACGCTTAGGCTATAAACTAAGGGAAGCGACTGACGATGCTCTCGCAGGCACAGGCAGAGGGGAATGCGAATATGTTAATTTATCCTCGACGGACGCTCCTCGTGGTTAAAGGCCTGGTCCTTGGCATCCCGCTCATGGCACTCCTGATCGGACCGATATACCCGCTCTTCGAGCTGAGCACCCACGAGCTGACCGAGCAGACTCTCACTGGCATAATGTTTACGCAACTCGCTTTTACTTGCCTCTTTGCTTCCTGCCTCAAGTTCTTGACGAGGCCGAGGAGACATGAGCTCTTTGCTGCATCGGTAGCGTGAGTACCCGACCCATAGCCGGGCGTTGCCCTTAACTGAGGTTTCCGTAGTTATATAGGCGTTCTCATCGTCTTCATGAGCCAAATAGTCCAAAAGGACAAGTGAAATGGGGGGTCAGATTTTCTGAAGGATGGGATACTGAGCCGGTGTTTAATGACGTCATGAATCTCTAGGGTATCTGTAGCTTTTTATGAATAGAACAATTTGCTTAAAATACTTGCCCTTGGCTATAATTCAGTTCATCTTAACTTTGATTGTGTCAACATAAGAAGCCGAGGCTAAAGCGAACTGAGGCTCAAATATGCATAAGTTTTCGGTGAAACAATTCACCCCTTTTTGTGATAAAAGTGGATACCAGGCTTGTCATCTGACAGCCTCGCAACCCCTTATCCGAAAGAACCCATGAACCCTTTGGAACATGGAGATGACAATCAAGTGGCGTCTGTAATGGTATTAATTTATATCTTCCGCACATAGGCTTGAAGATGAATAAGGTCACCCACCTTTGGGCTTCCACCCACCTTGACCCTCCGTAATAAGTCTCCTCGTATCCCGAGTGGGCGGCGAAGTGACCTAAAGAAACCTGCAAAATTTCCCATTGCCATGGGATATAGTCACAATGCAATCGCTCTATCAAATTTTATGTAGAATCACGTACTCGGGCCAAACATTTCCTAGAGAGGCGTCGAAATCTGAACCGGCATGCACCATCGAACGCCAGAGCCTCTAAACCTCCATGTCGCTCTGCGAGTGCCAGACACTCCCAATTTAGTGCATTCATATTTGAACGTATGGTGGAAGTGTTGTACCTCAGTGAGTTCAAAAGTGCCCTGACCGAAACTGAACTCCATGCCTCTATTCCCCCTACTCAAAATAGGGGCTTGGTCAAAGGGGCGAAGAGTTAAGTATACTCTTCTTCCATCCCATATGTGAAGTTTGCCAAAGGCCACTAAGCGAGCTCGCCGAAATCCGGCCTCGCCAAGTCGTTCATATTAGTCAAAAGGTCGGTCAGCCGACGAGACTTGGGATGAAAACTGTGTAACCAGTGATTCACGGGCTTCGAACCCTCAGAATCAGAGGCGATCGTGAGTCGAACGGAGTCACTATAACTCCGTAGTTACCAGGCTGGAAAAGCATAAATACCTGGTCACATCCCGCTGAGAGTTTCCCAACTTCGATCATGCCGAGATTAAGGAATAAACCACACAAAATATTCCTAGATCGCAACTGACATCAAATCAGTTCGGAAATGGGCCATCCCCATTTGATTACGACGAGTGTTCGAATGTCCAAGGTAATACTTTACTCCGGCAGGTTCACATGAGTTTATTAACAGAGTTTTCCGTCTAGGAAGAACCCCTTCCAGACAGGAACACTCGCGCGCAATGCAGCGTGGTACTTAACCCACACCCTCTGCCCCGTAATGTAGGCATGTGTCTCTGGATATGTAAGTGCCTGAGTTGACTCTCATGCAGGCCCAAAACGGGTCTATTACCGGGAGATGGTCGAGAGTGGTGTGGACGCAACCAAATCAGGCGAAGCAGAAGACCATCGCGCTTCTGAAGATCATCAACGGCAAAATGATCTGGTCGGTTCACAAGCAGAAACCCGACGGCTCTTTCGCGGGTTACTCTGAGGTGCCTGACAGCGAAATCGAGCTAGACATGGGTGCTGGGGACTGAGGTGGCTATGGAAGCTGAAGACACTGAGGCAGACATGCAAGCCAAGGATTCTGAGGCAGACATAGAAATCAAGCAGTTCAGGGCGCCACCCCCAAATCTTCGTCTATAAACACAGTGCCTCTTTGACGTGATTTACATCTTCCTTGGTTCCACATACCAGTCCCGCCCTTTCATTAATGTCTTCAAGCTGTCGGCACAGTATATTGCTGCCATCCACCGGATCGATCGCCAGACCACCCGCGCATTCCACAATAAGTGCCAGCGGAAACAGCTCAAACAGCCGCCTCAGCTTCGCGTTACTCTTATCCGTCACCGGAGAGATATACACACCATGTCCCTTGACGAGGGCATGGACGACATCGGGGACCAGCCCACCACTGTAGCGCAGGGTGTACTTCTTCTGTATGAAGTGCGTCACCAATGCCATATACTTCTCATCCTCGGCCGCCGCGCGGAGATTAGCGGGCGCGAAATACCGGTCCCCGAAGGGCGGCTCGGCGAACCGTATCGAGGGACGCAGGACCTCGGCGTCCCGGTTCTTTCCATCCTCGCCGAGTCCGACCTCGAAACAGACTCCCTCGGAGCCGGGTACGCGCACCGCCACGACCGCCACGGCGCGCGGCCCGAAGACGCCGAGGATCGCCGCGACCTGCTTCTCGGCGGGCGGCTGCCGCAGCGCCGTGCTCCCCTCCCAGATGCCGATGATGGCGCCCACGGCCCAGTTCGGCGCTATGATAGAGCTGCCGTCGAGTGGGTCAAAGGCAACCGTGTACTGTTCTTCCGCATCGTCTCGGCCGCGGCTGATGCTGCTCTCTCCCCTCCGAGCTGGGCGCTCCACCGGATCCTCCTCGCTGCTCGCCGTGGCCACCGATGGGCACTTCGCTATCGCGTCCCTGATAATGTCCTCGGCGAGGACGTCGACGTTCAGCTGGTCGTCCCCAAAGGCGTTCGCGCTGCCCGCCAGCGAGACTTTCTGAGAACCCCTCAGCGTCTTGGCGATTTCTGAGATACCCTCGGTCAGCGTTGGTATCACCGAGCTGCACAGCTCTCTGTGTTTCTTCGAGGTGATGACTGCTCGAAGATAACTGCAGAGAGTCGGGCCTTGTTGCCCTATGCCAGCCGCGTCACCCATGTTGACGAGCTAGTGTTGTGGGCAATAGAGGGATAAGACGAGTGTGAGTGTCTCCGTCAGTAAGCCTGTTGGATTAATGGGACCTCTTTTTTGGCAAGTTCTTGACTGGCTGAAGAGTAAAATGGCTCAAGTGGGTCTAAACATGAGTAGGAGAGTTGCATACAGCGGGTACGCATCAGATAAACGCTACTTACTCAAGGTCGAAAGGGCAAAACATTTCCAGAGACTCTCAACTCAGTTCTCTTCGCAGATAGCCTCTATCCAATGACATGAAGCGTAGTAGCAAAACCAATAACGAAATGAGGTCCTTTCCCAGGCTACAGGAGTTGGCTCGAAATTCAGCAGTAGTTCATTACCCATAGTGTCCGTCTTTGCCGTTTGATACAGGGCCGTTTGACATAAGAGGATTGAGCTGCGGATTGGTTCACCAGAGCCTATACGCCCAAGTCCCGAAGGCCAATGCTATAGGCTCGCCTTGTCTTAGTAATGAGCCAAGGAAGATATGCCAAGACACATCTGTTCGATTTAAGGAAATAGACCAGTAGGAGGACCCTGCAGCTGGATTGTTCTTGCTTGAGTGGAAGCTGGGCTAGTGCTATCATCTTTGTGATATAGAATCCTGTCAGTTTATCCAAGTCTCTATCCGATGAACATTATTGCTTGGTCTGCATCATGGCGAGCGAATCTTGAAGAGATCGGCTATGTTTGTTCCATGGAGGTTACATATGGTTCTGGAGCACTGGTGCCCGTTGATCAACTCCTAGACAGCTCCTCACCATGTTCGCCGACGTTCTTTTCTTCGGTGGGATATAGAGCAGTGTTCGTCGACGGCTCCCTCTTCTCCTTTCCGTTTCCGAGAGCTGCCATACCTTCGACGTTTACAGGTACGAAGTACTTGTACTGATTCGAGACGCTTGAGCCTTGAGCCAATAACGTTAGAAGGGCATGATACGTCAGTGTGCATTCCACCAGGTGTACTCTAGATTTCCTTATCTTATCGAGGGACGCCAACACATATCAACAGGGATACCCCGGTAACTCGGGATACTTAAGGTTAAACTGCTTCGTACGAGGCACAAGCACATGGCAACATTTGGAACCTTTGGTATCAATCAGCTGGTCAACCCGAAGCCCTACCTCATAAACGCTGTGTTGTCATATCTGGGGTCCGAGCACCCTGGACGCTCCTAGAAATCTGATGCCTGTATCTTCCCGATGACAGCTTCTTCGGCCTCTCCCAATAATGCACATCCGAGTTCCGCCCTCGCCTTAGGTAGCAAGAGGAACCCTGTCTGAATCGACATCCGAACCCCAAATAGAAAACAGAACAGACGAGTAATATCCACGGCTGCAGCCAACAGGATCACCATGGCGGCGAGTCGTGTTGAAAGACCACACTCTCCTTCCCACTCGCAGCTGCCGCCCATACCCGACTCACCTACGTACTCCTACGCCTCGACCGCCAACCGCCTGTCATCGTACAACCTGCCGCTGCCCCCACCTCCGCGGCCGGCCCACACCGTGCTCACCAAGGCAGACCTTGAGCAGTCACAGCATGCGTACTCGGACCTCCTCGCCACGGCGAAGTCGTACCGCGTGGCCCTGGCGACCCTCTCGACGGCGGCGTCGGCGTTCGGCTCCGCGCTCGAGGCGTGCGCGCGGCTCAAGGAATCCCGGGCCGAATCCCTCATCGTCGCCCCACCTGGCGGCGGCGCCTCGCATCACCAGCTCACCGCCAGCAGCAACAGCTTCGCGGCCAAGGGCTCCTGCACGGCGGACCTGATCCTGAGCGCCGGCGGCGTGCACCACCTGATCGCGAACCACCAGCAGATCCTGTCGGAGACGGTGTACCGGTCGTTCGAGGTGCCGCTGCTGCATGAGCTGGACGCGTGGCGGCGGGCGGTGGACGACGAGGAGGAGTGCTACAAGGCCGAGGTGGCCGCGCGCAGCCGCGAGATCCGCCGCCTCGAGAAGGAGGGGCTCAAGCTGCACCGCCAGCGCCGCCGCGACGTCAGCGTCCTTCGCGAGCACCTCGTCGAGCTCACGGCGCGGCTCGACGGCCTCACCGTCCTGCACGCCGACCACGCACGCGCCCTGCTGCGCGACAGCCAGGAGGCCAGCGCCCGCGTCCTCGACGCCGGCTGCTCCCTCGTCCGCGCCGAGGTCGACATCTTCGAGTCCCTGGCCCGCAAGGGCTGGAGCGGCGGCGGCCTCGACGAGCTGCTCGAGAAGGGCCGCGACCTGTTCGCAAGCGAGGACGACGCCGTCATGCCCGTAGGAGGAATCCTCGGCAACGGCATCGCTGTCGGCGCGGCGGTGGGGGCGGCCGGGGCCCCGGCCATGGGAGGGGGAGGGGGAGGGGCTTCTTCCGAAGGCGGCGAGGCGAAGCTGTTTAGTATACTGCCGCCTAAGAGCATCCTGGCGGACACGGCGTCGGACAAGTCGCGGCCGTCGGGGGGCCCCGGGAACGGGGGCCGAGGATCCCACCACGGGTGCGCTGACAGCCTGCTCATCAGCGAGACGGACCGGTACCAGAGCCTCGTGGGCGCCGTGAGCGCGGACCCCTCGGTCGTAGCAGCCGAGAGGGAGCGCAACGGCGCCGAAGACAACGAGAGCGTCTTCTCCGACCTGAACCTCAGCGTGGACAATGTCGGCCATCAGACCCAGACCACCACCACCTACCCCCACCCCCGCGGCCCGAGGAGGCCCTTCAGCCCGCAGCCCATACGCCGGCTCCCTACGGACGTCATCATGGACCCGGACTCCCTGCTTAGCGACGACGGCGACTTCCGGGATGAGAGTGGCAGGAGACGCGGGAGATTGGGTGATCTCGCTGGCGCGCGGGATGCGTCGGCGCAGGGACTCTTCGAAGACGACGTCGACGACGACGACGATGACGACAAGACGGTGTCGCCGCGGAAGGATGAGGGGTTGCGGCGGACGAGGGAGAGCGAGGAAGGTGATGATCGAGATAGTGCGGGGGGTGAGGATGCGCGGGGGACGCCTCGCCCGCACGTTGACTTGGACGTTACTAGCTCCGCCGAGGAGAGGGAGCAGCGGTGGAGTGAGAGTGCGGAGCTGGTGACGGGTACAGGCAAGGACGAGGATGATACTCGGGTTGATTCCATTCCCACTTACATACCTGCGGAGGTACCTTACACCCGTACATGAATACGTAACTCAGAACCAACGAAAGGGGAGAGGGGGAAGGGGGGTGAAGATAGTATGACACGGCATGGCGTAGCATGGCACACGGCGGGGACGGGCATATCTCATTTTCGGGGCGGCATGACTTTTCACACGATGACACGACTTATTGATAGATTGCACGACTTTACCGACTGACTGGCTGACAAGTTTGAAACCCCATATCGTCTATTATTTCTCGACTATTAGCTTAGGGCGGCTTCATCGCTGCATGGTACTGGCATTGCATGGCATCAGTCAATATCTACATCGAGCGTGGCAGCATTGGCAGGCAGCCTAGCCAGGGCAGATATATGATGACTTAAAGCCACGTCTTAAGTAGATAAATAGGCGGCAGAGACAACCTACTTGACCCTGTCGAGTAGTGTCGAATGGGTACACTACATATTATACCTATTGAGTGTGCGTAATTCCAACATGCCTTTTGGGATCCCTATGCTTCCTACCGCGAACGCCCGTGATCGTATCCGCACACCGGTCTGGGTGGCTCATCAAATGTACAATTTCCTAATGCAACATGTTGGCGCCATCCACTTATACCTCCTTCAACCCCCAACCCATACACGACGGAAAATGTTCCTTTCGTTTCCCGAATCCAGTCCAGTTGAGTTCCCCGCTCCTCTTCTAGTCCTCCTTATCGCCACTAACGAGGTCGGAGCCGAAGAGGCCGAACCACAGATCGAGGTAGAACATGAGGCGCCAGAAGAGGCTCGCGCGCGCGAGGTCGAAGTCGCCGACCTCGTTGCGCGGCACCTCGTCGCCGATGACGGACCCGCTGAACCAGCCGATCAGCGGCAGCCGCGCCAGCAGCAGCTGCACGGGGCTCGGCTGCGGCGCCACCGCCTCGTCAGCCGGCAGGAGCTTAACCCGCCGCGCCGTAGGGATCACGCTGCAGTACACGCTGTCTTCCTCGCCGTTGCCGCCGCCGCCGCTCTGGTTCTGGTTCTGGTTCTGGGGTGCTGGTGCTGTCGGTTCGGCCTGCAACGATTGCGATTGCGGATAGAAGCCCACCCCAGTCACCGTCGCCGTCGACGCCGTTGCCGTGTCTATCGTCTGCGTCGAAGTCTGGGAGCCCTGCGGCGAGCCCTGGGGTCGGGATAGGTCTGCCTGCGAGCCATGTCGCGCTCCTCCAAGGGGATTCTTCCAGGACATGGGGAGCGCGACGTTCCTATTGCTATTGTTGTTACTGCCATTGCCACTAAGGCCGCCGCCGTTCCGGGTCTGCGAGGGACGGCGCCTGCGGAAGTCGCGGACCGTGTTCGAGCGCGTCGGATCCAGCATGCCCGCGTCGCCCACGACGTCGACGATGGCGGCGTCCTCCGCCGGCGGATGCCCGCGGTACGGCTCCGCATAGACGAGGTGGCCGAGGATCTTCTGTGGCGACGCGTAAATGGCTGCGTCGGCGGCGTCGGCCGACTCGAACGTCACCTTGATCCAATGCTCTCCGCCGGCGACCTTGGTCACCTTCGATCGCTCGGCGAGCGTGAGGGGCTGCTGCCGCGTGAAGGCAGGGTCGCGAAGCTCTGACTTGTACCGCCGCGACTCGATGGGCGGCTCTCTCGAGTAGTCCTCGCATATTCTTCCTGCTACGTGCTCGTAGTGGTTTATGGCGGCGTACTGCTGGTCGGGCGACGCGTATCCTCGTAGTATGACCTCGGTGGGTTCCTTCTGAAAGCGCAGGGGCTGTGCGGCGGAGGCCGAATCGTCTTGCGCCAACGTGACGTTCTGGGATAGGTAGCTAGTCTTCCGTTTTAGGCCGGTGGCGGTCGATGGGGGGTCGTCTTCGTCGGGCTTGGGAGCGGGCGCGAGGAACTTGGAGAACAGCTCGTCGGCCACTTTCATGTTGGCATCTTCGCGCTTGGGAGGCGCGCTGCCTGTTCTCGAACGGGATCGCCTCGTCGACTTGCCAAAGGAACCAGTCTCGGCCACTGCGCGTCTCGCGCGGGGGGCAGTCGGCTGCCGATCGCTTCTTTTGTTTTCCATTGTGAGTCAATTATTCAGACATATAGTCAAACGTGTGCGAAAAGACGGATGGTTGTATTGAAAGGACAGTGGTTGGCGTGGTGTAGACGTACTCGGGAAATATCATGGCGTATGGCCTTTGGATTCCGTCCTCGCCAGTGTAGAGTTCCTCCTCGGGAACATTGTGTAAGATTAGGGGTCTCATCCTGAATTCGGGGTATATTAGGCGGGAGGTAGGGCTGGACTCTCAGGAAATTGACAACGATTTTCGCCAAGGCCCGCAAGAAAGATGACAGGTCGTTAATCTATGTCTTATTAGTTAGAAGTTGCTGGTAAAAAAGTTGAGGCCGCTCTATGAAATACAAACTTAAGACTTCCAGCTAATGCTCCCTAGCAACCAGGACCAGCCCTATTAAACTCCAAGTATCCAAGTCACTTTCCAGTCTAGCTTTTGGGCGTTAGAGCAGTGAGGTAACCCGATGTAAAGCCGGGTACAGTAGGTATGTACTACTACATAGTAGCGTCAGAGTAGAGAGCGCGCACGAACCAGGCTAGGAGCCCCCAAAGAGTCCCTTACCATAGTAGCTTTTGAGAAGTCCGAGCCTGTGACGTTGTGCGGCTCCTTTTAGCTCCGTGGCTCTTGAACAACCTGTGCGAACGTCTGCCCCGAATTAGGAAAAGACCGACATCATCAGGTAGCGAGTTTTCCAACCTCCCCTCGTGATCATATCGTCTTGTCCCTCACTTATGAGCCACATTCTCCCAGCCTTAATCCCCATAAGACAGCCAAGATGTTCCGATTTGTAGGTTTAAGCTCTGCCGCACTCCACCTGTTCACATTTGGGAGCTCCAATGAACGCTGACACGTTAAACCAGCACAAATCCAAGGACATCGTCACTCTCTTTCACAAGGCCAGCTCTCCAGCTTCCCTGAGAGCTGCGAATCTCCTGAAGCAGGTCTCCGCCAACGCCACCGAATCTGCGACGGAGGATCAGGCTAGCGACCACACTGCTCAGACGAACTCTTTCCGGCAGCGCCCGGAGTTCGAGCTGAACATCACTGAGGACCCGCCCACTACCGACCAGCTCAGGACTATCCTCGAGTATGTGGGAAAGAACAAGATCAGCTCTGTCGTCAATGGCGCATCCACGGAGAACGAGGCCTTGAAAAAGTTTAAGGAGAGCGCCGACAACTTCAAGCGACCTGTGGTATGTGCTCTGCTACCCTTTCCCGTGGTCTGCCTGGAAGCTAACATCATGGCCAGGTTGTGGATTGGCATAACGGCAAAGCTGTTGCCTCTGAGAACGAGTCAGAGATCCTCAAGATGCTGGAGCAGACAACCAGCACATAAAGCACCAAATATGTCGGAATATGCCTTCGGAATCAATTAGTTGGCTATGCCAGTCGATGGGGAGGGCACCGTTGGCGCGGCTAATCCAACCCAATACTCACAACGACTTTGTGTTTCATACTGCCATCAACGTTAAGCCATTGGTGAGCCGTTTGTGTGTTCAGGCTGAGATGCTGTATGGAGCCCTCTTCTGCCCCCTTTCTCGCCTCACCTTGAACAGGGAAGACGGGACCCGCATATACTCCCATGTATCAGAAAAACGTCCTATCAACATGTACATAAAATTCTCTACTCTTGCGGCTATGATTCTACAAATATTTTATTTCCTTTCGAGAGTGGCAGTTGGTTGTGAAGGTCAGTTTGGTTCTTGGTGAGGATATCATGATGTGAAAGGTGAAAAGCAGTTTTCTGCCTGGCAATTGACGGGGTATTGACATATGCTAGAGCACTACTCTTGGGATATCCATTGAGGTTCTCATTTGGTACACTAAGGAGTATGTGGTTCTAAACTATACAATGAGTGGCCGTCGATGATCTCGATGCTTCAGTGCAAACGAATGTAGGGCACGTTAGAATACCATTGTCACGTCTCCCTGGATACCGGCATCCTATTCACCTTAGGCCCAGTTCGACCCAAGGATTAAATGCTCCCCGACAACCTCAACTTTCCCTCGCCCCAAGGCAGCCTTAGGAACTGAATGGTGTTTTCCCATCGAGTTCGGTTGGTCTCCTTGGATATTTCCCTCGTCATCTTCGTCCACAATTTCTCTACTTAAGCACAAAAAGCATCCAAGTTTTCCCGCACTCACACAACCAACAATCTGCAACCAGCCTTACCCCTCCGCTACTCCTTTCGCGAGCGAAAAAGGTACTCTTCTCATTATCTTTGGGATACCTTAATTGGTTATTGCATGACCTTTTGTTGCGACTGCTTCTTGGTCGCCACACTTGCCCTAGTTCTAGCCGCACTTTCCCCCATCATCGCCGTACCTGCCACTACTATTGTTGCAGTGGTCATGGCGGACACAATATACCGCCGTATCACGAAGGAGCAGGCCATCGGTGCAGCTGGTGCTCCTCCATACAAGGACCACGAAGGCGACCTCCCCCTTGATTTCTTCACTTGGCCTATCCCTTCCGCCTACCTGGCTATTTTCTCGACCTCTAACGGCACGAAACCATGGCGCCCTGCGCCCAAACTTACTCGGGCATCGCGCCCAAAGATCTGGGACGCCGCCAAGATCCAGTCCTTCAGCGATGAGATCCGCTCGCTCTTCTGGGCTCACAGCAAGCACCTCCAGCCCCTTCAGTCCTACTATGAGCTCTACAAGTACTTCGATGCCCACGACATCTTCCACTGCGGGGCCCTGAACCTGTGGAACGTGGTCCATCACCTTATCTCGGAGAACAGGATGGTTCTGGAAGACCTCAAGGACGATGTGATGCCATATTTCGATTCTTGGGCCGCCGACCTCCTCAAGGACGAGGACTGCCGCAACAGACTCCGCGCCTGGAACCATGAAGTCCAGAATGACATCCTCCACTGTTTCCACCAACATGAGCTTGTCGAGCTCGAGGGCATGGAGATTTGGTATCTTCCCACTATCCGTCACGTCGTCTGGACTCATCATGTCAGGCTGCGCAAGGAGCCTGACCAGCCTGCCGCCGACGCTGTACAGCCTCCCAACGCGAATGACAATGTTCCTTCCAACAATGGTTCCGAGGAGTTTGGTAAGTCGGGCTGCGTGTTTTCATTGTACTCACGTTTCATATTTAACTAACTGCCGACTAGTGGGCAAGGATATCCTCTCCGCAGCTGGAAGCCAAGAGTCCGACCAAAAGGCGACCGAAAAGACTGAGGTTGGCGACAAAACTGTCAACGTAGCTACGATCGTTGATGGATCCTCAGGCACAGCGGCTCATAATGCTGGCTACATCACCCATACTAAGCCCGAAAAGGAGAGACAAGCAAGCGCCCAGCCGGACATCTACAGCATCACCGCTCCCGTGACTGTACAACTAGCTACTCTTCCCAATTCTCGTGAATATGTCATTGCTAGTCTGCCATCCTACCCTTCTTGGATTGTTCAGCCACGTGCCACTTCCACAGGCGCGGCTCCGGTGGTACCTCCAGCCAATCTGCCTAGTCAATCCCCGTCAAACTCATTGGATGCGGCCTCGTTATCTGGGATGCTGCGAGCTACTAGTGCTCCTCCTTTAGCTTCTGCCACGATTGGCTCTAATGCCAGTTCCTCCAGGAACGAAGGACTCCAGCCATATTCAGGGGAGCGGCACGTTAGTGACCATGAACAACCTAACAGATGCATTACGCAAGGAGACGATGCCGGGCAGATACCACTATCCTCTCATGCCAATGTTCAGCGCAACGGGCAGCCAACTCCCCTAATGTCTCATGGATACCCTCAGTCTGTTGAGCAGAACGTACCAGGCCAGTACTTTTCCCCGCCAGGCCAAGGCCCTATGATTCTGCAGCCACCACCACCAGTATATAGACCTGGTATGGGTTATCAGACGGGCGCGAGGGCGGTCTCAAACAAGTTGGAGTTATATGGAGCGTGGCAGCCTGAGCCCAGACAAGGGGCAATGCACAATATGTCTCGACAAAATTCGTCACATCTCCTGCATTCGAGGAACAGTTCCCGGCCTTGGTTTCCTGCCGGATCCAACCAAGCCGTGGCCCAACCCATTGGTCAGGGACATTCCGCCGCTATGGGTCAGGGGCCTCCGTCCTTCCCATATAACCGTTATATATTCTCCCCTCGCGGTCTGCCCCCGCCGGTCATCCACGTTACGCCTACGCAGCAGTGCTTCGGTCGTGGAAATAACAATAACGGACCTCGACCACCCGCCGGTCCCCAGCCGTCCGCAAGCCCCGACGGCGGCGCTCCTCTGGACCGCAGAAGCTCCCACGCGCTTAACAGGAGTAACGGAGGTGGAAACTGGCAGGCGGCCGGCACGGATTCGCTGCACGGTCCGAAGTCAGTGTACCGTAGGAAAGACTCGCCGCCTGGGACTGGTAGCCGGAACAAGAACAAGAACATTACGCCGCAGGAAGGGCAGCCGCAACCACAGCAGCAACATACTCAGCAGCCGCAGCAATTACCTTACGTTCCCCTTCACCAGACCATGGCCGGCGGCGGCGGCAACTGGGCTGCTACTCGTAGACAGTCCGACGAATCCCAGTACCAAGGTCCTACTCCGTTTGACAACCGGCGAATGAGCAGCGGCCGCTACCAACACCCACATCAGCGGCAGGCCAGCAATGCAAGCAGCCGCGTGTCGACACATAACCAGGGCCGCCTCGAGAGCCGCCTCTTTAGTCCCACTCAGCAGCAGAGCCAAAAATACCACCGGGGCAGTGATGGCAGCGGTAGTGGCAGCGGCGTCTTCTACCACCACAACGCGCAGCAGCAGCAGCGGCGGGACAGCAGCGGCTCGTTTAGGCACTGGTTCCCGAAATTCCCGTACTCGAACGACCCAAACTGCCGCAACAGGGCCCGCGCTCGTGGTGATTCCTCGGGCGGCGTGCTGCCGTGTTATATCCGATACCAACCGTGCCCCTGCATGTTCTGCCACGAGCTCGACCGCAGCGTCTATGTCAGCCGCATCAATACTCGCAACATTGAGGAGGATATCGTGCGGAGCAGGATTGAGAAGATCTTCCGTAAATACGGCGAGATTGAATTCGTGAGGATTACCGGTAACGGAAGGGCTGCTCTCGTCAGGTAAGTTCTTCGCCGTTCCTTCTCCTTAGATACTCACACAGTTATTTGTTGCCTAATACGCCAGTGCATTATCGCGTGGAGCGAATTAACTAACTTAACCCCTTTGGTACAGATTTGTAAAGCAGGAGCCGGTGTTCAAGGCCATCAGAGAACTGGACGAGACGAAGATCGACGGCATAAACGCCCACAGCTCCGTCAAGGTTAAGCATCCCATTGGGTCGCAGTTCTTCATACCATGGACCCCCCCTCGCCAGGAGGATTCACAGAGGCTTGACCGCTTCACCTTGCACGGCAGCGATCGTCCGCGCGTGTACGGTTCCCCTCCCAGGATGGGCTCCTTACAACAGATCGGCGCGGTTCAAGAATCAAGTGAATATGGCCCCGGTGTCGGTCCAGTCAATGCAGCGGCCTCCTTCCCGGTTCCTATTATCCCTGAGGAAATCGCGTTCCCGTCTTCTTCTGAGGCCCCGGCCTTGCTTTCTGACAGCCCAGTGCAGCGAGGTTCGTCTACAGTGCCGGTCTCCTCGAGATCCCTAAATAAGCCCACGGTCGAAGATTGTCCTGAGGACAAGGAAACTACAACTCAACGTGATGACAACGAGACAACGGCGCCTACCGGCATCACGAAGACGCCATTGATGTCGCCAGGCCGAAGTGGTATCGCTGTAGTTGTCGACAACGCTCCTACAAGCCGGAGTCCATCATCAGGTATGCACACACTCCTCCCTCCCCCCCCCGGGCCCCCCCCAAAAAAACAATAATCCCACTACCATCTTCACCCTTTATACGTTCTAATGTTGGTGGGAGAGCCCCGGCTAACATAATTTCACGTTACAGAGGGGAAAGATACACCGCCGTCTCCCACGGAACCCGAAGCCCAAATAGCCGAGACCGTGGATGCTCCCCCTCAAAATCAGGCATCGAGGTCGTGCGACCACAATGACGCTCGGGGTGGCAGGGATGTCACTGTCGACCGGACCGAACGTCATGGTGACTCTGGTTCCGGTATCGATCAGGAGATAGGGTATGGTACCGTCGTCCACAGGCCCGACAAGGCGAAGTACCGGAGACTCCCGCCCGACTGGGCCAGGCCCTCTGCGTATGACGACGCCACGGACAACGATTCTAAAACCCAAGAAGTTTCCGCTACGAGCCCCACCGCCGTGGATGAACTAGCGTGCCCCGTACCGCGAAACACTCAACGCAAGCATTGGTCGACCAAGGAAGACACGGTGACTACGAGCCAAATCCGCCAGAAGACGACTGCAGTCGACAGCGCACAACCAGAGGAGTTGTACTACCTACCGGCGGTGTCATACGTACCCCCGTCCGCGGGGCTGACGACCACGTCAGCACCATCCCCTCCTACGCGAGCAGCCCACCGCGGTGACCGCCAGCGGCAGACATCCTCCGCAGGTGCCGAGGACAACAGCTCACACGAGCACTTCAAGAAGCGGAAAGCGGCGAGGACGGTCGGCTCCGTCGGCGGGTCTCCGAACAAGAAGTCCGTGCAGCTGTGGAAGGAAGGCGAGCTCCGGCAGCAGTGCCGGGACGTCACCGATGCGAGCAACGCTGCTACTTCCGTTGCGGCTGGTAGCGGGGCGAGCGAGTCACAACAAGCCGGTGGTCAACGCTCCTTGAGGGTGAAGAAGCAGCGCAAAAAAAACAAGCCGCAGCGGGCCGCCGACGCCCATAGGAACAACGACGACAACGACGACAACGACAGGGCCGAGCAGCCGCTCCCCTACGCAGCGGACTCCTTCAAGCCGTCCCTTAATCTTAAGTCCAACGCCCCACTCCCGAGCTACCCGATCGGAAGCGATGATAGCGGCAACCAGCAGAAGGGCGAGGGCAGCAAGGCCTGGAAGCGCAAATGGAAGACAAAGACCGACGAGGAGGATGCTTTCGTGACACAGAACACCATCATCAACAGCCACTGGCGAACGGCGAGCTCGGAGCTGCGTCTGGAGCAGACCCTTGCGAACTATGTGCAGCCCCAATTGGAGCAGACGCAGTCTCAGCCCAAGCCGGCTAAGGCGAATGGCAGGGGGAGGGCAAAGAGCGGCGCACCCGCGGCCACTTTCCCCGCACAGCCCGCCCCGGTCCCCGTCAATCTGCCCGCCGTGTCGGAGCCGGTGCCTGTTCCTACTGCACCGTATGACTACCGTACCGAGGCCGACTATGACGAGTACTACGGCGACGGCGATGGCGATGGTGCGAAGGGCAGACACGATGATGAGAGCAAGCACGAGGAAGAGCAGCAGAAGGACGAGAGCGTGCCCGAGCCGTTCCCGGAGTATCGGGATCCGCTGATTGCGGCCGTCGTCGCTGCCGCCGCCGCTAGAGAAAACGAGAAGCATAGCAGCAGCGGGGGCGCGAGCCCTACGAAGCACGCTTCGATGCCTAGCGATGCGTCGGCCGTCGTATTCCCCGGCGGTGTTGCTGCTGCGCCCGGGACTCCCCAGAGTGCACCTAGCCCCGTGGAGCAAGCTGGCGCTGGTACCAGTGTCGGTGTTAGCCCGCACAAGCTGACCCCCTGTGCCAAGGAGTTCGTGTCATCGCCGAAGCCGGACAGCCGCGCCAGTTCGGACACGATCGGCCGCTCGCCCGAGAGGCAGGAGGCGGAAACCGTTTCTGCCGGCCCTGCGAGCCCGGCTGCCAAGGACACGAAGACGGGCAAGTCGAAGAGGGGCAAGAATAAGAACAAGGGCAAGGGCCCGGCTTCTACCTCCGCTACCGCAGGCACCAAGGACGACAACCAGTCCACGACGGCAGCGCACAGCCGTCCCGAGTCGCGCGCTACAGAGCGCAGCGAGGTCTCGGCTTCTAGCTCCGGCGTTGGTGCGGCTAACAGACACAAGTCCAAGGGCCTACCGCACGGGAAGAAGCACAACCACAAGGCATCGTCGTCCTCCTCCCCAAGCAAGAAGAAGCAGGTACTTCCTGCTTTCGACGCGGGCGTTCACCTTTCACGACCCTCTTCCCCGACCAAGAGGCAGGGCGACACTGGTCAATCCTCGCCTACTAAGGTGCAATCCCCAACAAAGCCGAAATCTACTCATCAGAGTACCCAGTCAACCACTGGTGGTGGAAAGAAGGCGGGCCCTACGACCAAGCCGCAGTCTTCCAAGGCCGGACCCAGAAAACAGCAGTCGTACTCGACTCCAGGCCCGCCCAAACTAGACAACACCAACGACTGGCCCGGCCTCCCGCCGGCAGCGGCTAGTGGTAACGAAAAAGACAAGGACGCGAACCAGACCTCTTCCGCGGCCGTCCGCGACGCCAGGGCCCAGTCCGCGTCCACGTGGGGCCGGTCGCCCCGGACGGTGCGCGAGGCCTCCTCCTCGACGTCTTCTTCCGTCGTCGTTGCTCCGAGCGACAAGGACAAGGAACAGAGGCAGAAGGAGAAGAAGGAGGTTTGGGGCAATGAGTGGCCAGATGGCGAGAGGAAGGGTGGATAGAGGGAGAGAGTCTGTTCCGCTCTGGTGATCGGTGGTGATGGACAGGAGAGTGCGGTTGGAACTACCGGTGATTGGAGATTTCGCAGGATTTCTACCAAGGTGATTCGGTGCATGCGTGAAATTATGAGCAGACGGGGTCCGAGACCAACCGTGGTCAACATATGTGATTGGGTTGACCTTGGATTGAGAGAAAGGAGGGATTGAAGTCTCGCACTAGTTTGCCAACGGCCCCTTGCAGCTCACGCTGAAGGAGTCGTCTTCGGAAACAACAATACTCGGTTGCATACTACAGACGATGGCGGCACCACATTAGTCTTCATGGAGCTAGGATAAACACTTTGGTTTGCAATGCAGTGGCCTTCTTTCTTGTGCGTACGGGTTCGAGTTGCATTAAGTACGATGCACAGCACGTGTGGAGAAGAGTCGGATTTGTCTTGTATGTAGGATTAGCAGTCTGGCAAGTTCGGACACCTACCATGTGTTAAGTATATGTGACCAACGTCAATGAACCATGACTACTATGACTATCCGCCGTACGGATCTCTGAATAACGTCGGCGGAATATGTTGCCAACCGAGAGACTCCGGATCGAGATTCTCTGCGCCAATGGCACTTTCGGCCGTAACGTCCTGGACCGATCCTGGAATGGATAGAGCGCAGTCACTTGCCCCTTAACGTCCTCCGCGACCCACGGACCAAAGCGTTTTGTCGCAGTTTTGTTATATTCACAAGTCTTGGGATCTTATCGAACAGGGCCCCTCCATTCCCGCCGCTCTCCCTACTGTGGCATATCATATCTCATTCTTTACTAACGTCGTGACTGCCTCCTCGATCTGCTTGTCTGATAATCCTGCACCACATCATTAGTTGCGGCGCCCCTCTTATCCCACATAGACCCAACAGATGAGTCTTACCTTCTAACGATTGGCTCTTCTCCTTTCCAAGATCTGGTAGGCGGAATAGACAGTCAGCACCTCCCTTCCTCTCCATCTTTAGGTCCCATATGTACGGGTCTTGGCCGACTAAGCTAGCTAATAGATAGACGAACCGTATCGCGCGTAGACCTTGGGAAGCACGCCTTGCGCCTCGCGGATCAGGATGGGCGTGTGCGGGTTGTTCTTCTTCATCGTGGGGTATGCTCTCGTAAGGAAGGTCCTGCGTTTCGCAATCAGCGCTTCCGCTCTTCTCCTCCGGCCACAACAAACACCCATCTCCTCCCAACACTACTAGAACCCCAGGAAATCGGAAGCTGGTATGTAGGTAGGTAGGTAGGCAGAGCCGAACAAAACTCACCTAGTCGCGGCGCTGGCCTCGCCCGTGTGGCAGAAGAGGAAGCGGACCTCCTTGAGAGACTTGACGAATGCGTATTTAGTCGACATCCCGGGCGGCGGCGGGCGGCTTTCTAATACTTCGGTGGCGGCAAGGAACGGCAGCAGTCCACGACCAAGCAAGATGCGGTCGGGGTCTTCAATTGGTGGGCAGAGCTGGACTTGTGATGCAAGTTGTAATATCTTCAACTTCAAGCCATGGGCGGAATTGACGTCTCTCTGATTGGCTCCCGTAGAAACGTTTTCGCCTATTTGCATTGAACTGCATAACTCGTATTCTATGTCATAGTCCGTATCCTAATCGCATATGCATCATATACATCTAAAGCTGCAAGCTGCTTTCTTATCAGAGCTGACAAACGGCTTATCAGTTACTGGGACTCAAACCCCAAAATTTGGGAAGGTGTTGTGTGTGGTACGTGTGTGTGGCTCCGTTAAGTCCGGGCGTACAGAAGATCCCAACGACGGGGGCATGCCAACGTCAGCCCTCTAACCGATACCTATCCCTTATCAACAATCCCCCATCGAGGAGGCTGCCCGTTCCCCTTCCAATTCGCACCGACAACGACAAGCCAAAACCCACAACGATGCCGGCCACGACGACCATGTTCCGCGCCGCGCGACCGGCCTTCCAGCAGCGTTCGCCCGCCGCCTTCTCCCGGACCATGATCAGGAACACGACCGGCCGCCGCTTCCAGAGCACGACGTCGTCGTCCGCCGCCGGCGAGCAGCAACAACAACAGAGCTGGTTCAAGCGCATGTGGGACAGTCCCGTGGGTCTGAAGACGGTGCACTTCTGGTGAGTCTCGTCTGTCGCTTCGTCCATCTGCGTCTCCTTCCATTTCCCTCCTGCTACCGTCTATATAGCCGGTACACTCACTGACAAACGCCCCCCCTTTCTCCGTGCAGGGCGCCCGTAATGAAATGGGCCCTCGTAATAGCCGGAATATCCGACTTCGCGCGGCCCGCCGAGAAACTGTCTCTAACACAAAACGCGGCGCTGACGGCGACGGGCCTGATCTGGACGAGGTGGTGCTTTGTCATCAGGCCGAAGAACTATCTGCTGGCCGCCGTCAACTTCTTCCTCGCGGGCGTGGGCATCGTGCAGTGCAGCCGCATCGCCGCTTATTATCGCTCCGAGAAGGCGCTCGCCGCCGAGGTCAGGGACGAGGTGCGCGAAGTGAGGCGGGAGATTGCGGGCGCTGTTGGCAAGAAGGCGTGAGATTGATGAGCGGTTGAGAAATCGCGCAGACGGTTGGTTGCCTGTTGGGTTGATTCCTGACTCTGCACGTTTCACGTGCGTAGACGATGGGACTATGACGATGATAGGAGAGATGAGGTAGGAGGGGCGGGGCGTGAGCGAGCTACGGGACGAGCGAGATGACTACGGCAATGGAAGGAAAATGTATACTACGGCACCAGGGCTACTACCTACGAGAAGGGGCGCTACATTCCCGTCTAGAGGAGGAGACGCAATCGTTCGACACGGTACCCGGAGGCTTTGCGGTCGGTACACAGTCAGTCGAGCCAGTCATAGATAAGAGTCAGGTTCGCTTTATTTTTCTCGTGGGACTTTGTCCAACTATCATGGTATCATATCTGCTCTTTCGGAGAAGGGGTCCTGCCTCTCCCTTCGCAAGGTTATTCTATCCGCCATCTCTGCCACGCAAATCGCTATAACCGTGAAGCAACAAACGAAGAATTGAGAATCAGAATCCACCGTGTCGAATGATATAGCACAGAAACTCCCTCTGAACGACAATGTCCATCTCGATTGATTATTATATCCCGCTCACCTTAACGAACGATTACGCCGATTGCCGTACATCCTGGCATGCAGCAAGTCGGGGTTGAACACCAATTTCGACGGCTCACCAAAACAGGTGCCGACAAAAAGGGTGGGCGGCTCGACACCAGGGAAGGACATCAGTTGTTGCCTCTAGTCCCTGGATTGATCCCGCCAGACCATCGACGACCCTCTGGGAGGATAGTGCCGCGACGTGGGTACGTCATCAGCAGGTTTGGGTTGTTGCTTTACCGGGGTGCTCTACATCACGGAGCACTCTCCCTCCTGCTGCTTAGCTCCGACCATCTTGCTCCGCGAGATGCGCTCCCGCTGCCGGGGACCGGATCTGCCGGACCGCTTGAGGTCTTCGAGCCTCTCACGAGCCTTCGGGAAATCCTGGGCTGTGGAACCGTCAGTACAGGGACATGGCTATATCTAGTTTGGTTCGAATGGAAAGCTTACCAGCGGCGCGCCAATACCACCTCTTGGCATCCTCCAGGTTGGCAGGAACCCCTATTCCGACCTCCGTGTAGTACCCCATGGCGTATTCGGCCTTGGCAAGTCCCGCCTGCGCCGCCTTGCGCGCCCACAAGTACGCTTCCGTGTCGCTCTGCTGTAGCACGCCCTCGCTACCCGTCAGGTACCATCCACTGAGTGCTAGCTCCGCTTGATGTTCCTCCTGCTGGGCCGCCCGGGAATACCACATGATGGAAGCTCTGGCGTCGATCGGGCAACCCATCAAGCCGAACTCATACACGCAGCCCAGCCGGAACTGACTAAATTTGTAGCCAAGGTCAGCAGCCTGCTTGAAGAGCTGTAGCGCATAGGCCTCATCTCGCAGTACTGGATCGTTTGGCCCAGCAGACTCGTATAGAAGAGCCAGTTCGTGTACGGCGTGAGGATTCTCTGTATCAGCTCGCTCCGCAGCCCGTTTCAGCCATCCTATCGCTTCCCGCCTGTCCTTCTCTTGGCCCAGCAATCCCTTTAGCAAGATCATGCCCATCTTGTACATCGCGGGCGTGTCACCGAGTGTTGCGGCTCTCTTATACCACTGCATAGCCTTTATCGGGTCCTTCCGCGTGCCGCCTCCGTCGTCGTTACCGAGCTCGCAGCACACTGCCGTTCGATAGGCCGCCGCGGCATGACCAAGTTTCGCGGCCGACTGATACAGCGTAAAGGCCTCCTTGGCATCCGGCTCGTGACCAAACGCGCCGCGGCCCGTGCAGTCCGCCATGAAGAACATAGCGTCGGTGTTCTGTGCGTTGACTAGCTTCTTCAAGATCTTGTGCGCATCCATGACGTAACGTTCCCGGGATCGTGCGCGTGCTTTAGGATCAGGTAGTCTCGGCACCAGGACGTCCGACGCTTCAACTAGTTTCTTCGCAAGTGTGAGCGCGGACTTCTGATCGTTGGGGTTGTTCTTGACGATGGCACGGAGACGGTCCAATTCATCGACCGTGACTGGAACCTTCTCCGCGGCGGAACCTGGTTTTCCGCTCCGGGATTGAGGCAGGGGTTGGGGTCGACCCAGAGCGCCAGCAGCGGCCGCTGGAGGTGTGCCGCCGCTGTAATTGCGCACCGGCGCCGGCTTGTCATTGATGCTCACCATCGAATTCTGCATTAGACCAGGCCGAATAGGGGCGGGGTGTCCAGAACCTGGACCAGCCTGAGATGGTGCCGGAGAAGTGGTTGGGGGAGGTCCTCCTAGTTGATGGCCCGGTCTGATGGGGGGAGGATTGTTAGGCAGCCCGCGATCTGCAGCTTGACCATTGTAGGCCACAAAACCACCAGGGGGCAAGGGCGGAAGGTCTGGGGCCATCTCGAATATAGCCGTCTGCGGCTCGCGCAGGTTAGGTTGGGATTTTGCTCGCGAGATCTCTGCGACGCGAGCGGGTCCTGGTTGGGGCATTCCGGGTTGGGGCATAGTAGGTTGGCGGGCTGGTCCCGCTCGTATGTGCTGATCGAATGAGGCTCGCGGATCTTGAGGCGGTGCCGCGTCGAAGTCTGGGATATCGTTCCGCGCAGGATTTGCTGGAGCATATTGGTTGCCCCCCGGCCCCTGGTCGTAATAATTGTCATAAACGTCCCCATACGAGCCCCGGGCTGGCTCCTCTTCCCAACCCCGCTCTAGGTAGTTGTTGGAGTTGTCGTTATACTGGTTATTGTTATACTGCAAAGGAAGAGGGGGAGGGGGCTGGTCAGGGTACATCCTCTGGGGGGGAGGCCGGTTTCCCTGGGCAGTACTGGGCCGTTGGGGCGGCTGTCGTGGGCCCCCAGGTGGCGCGCTGGCCGCGCTGGCCATGCGTGACGGAGGCCCGTTATTATACATATCTGAAGACTCACCGTGGTTGACAGGCATTGTCATGCTTCTCGCCGGGGGACCGAACCCGTCCCGTACAGGCGACATTGGGACGCCGTATCCATCGTCCTGATAGCCATAGCCCTGATCTTGTGGTGGTGGCGGTCCCCTCCTTGGTTCAGGATAGCCTTGCTGCGGTGGCCCACGTCCTCCCCCACTTCTTTGGCTGTCCATTGATGGTCGACCATAATGATCCATTGGAGGCGGTGGTTGTCTCGGTGCCCTTCCTGGCGCTGAGTTGGCGTGGTGTGATATTCCCGGCCTTCCCCCGTTCATGTTCATGTCGGCCATGCGATCGGCAAGCTGTTGATCTTGCTCGAAGTCGGGTCGTCTACCATGTCCCGGCATCGGAGGGAAGGGGCCGGGACCGCCATATCCTTGCTCGTTCGGAGGTCCGCGACGGCTCACTGATTTCGTTAGTTGCGAACCGGATACATGAGCAAAACTCCGACACTTACTACTTGGATCCATGGTAGCTGCACGATCGGGAGGACCAGGACCGGGTCTACCTCTGCCGGGAGGTGGATAGCCGCGACCAGGTCCTGGAGGCGGAGGACCACCACCCCGTGGAGGACCGCGCATCTGACCACCGCGTCCTCCAGGCGGAGGAGGACGGCCTCCGCTTCCAGGACCGGCTCCAGGGCGAGGGCCATACATGTCTTGCTGGTGGTAGCCCTGATCGGGCGGCGGTGGTCGTCCTCTGCCATGATTCGTTTCCTGCGGCGGGCCGTAGTCTTGCGAGTATCCATTGTCGTATTGGTCATACTCGTAGCCATAGTCCTCCTGATAATGCTCATACTGCTGCTGCTGCTGCTGCTGCTGGCTCGGCGGCGCATAACCAGCAGGCGGTCCTCTTGGTGGCATTGGCCTGGGTGCAGGTGGACCAGGGTAAGCACGTTTTCCAGGATATCCACCACCGCCAGCAGCGTTATAAGCCATCTTTGTTGGTTATTACGCCTTTTTTTTTTAAGGCATGCGACCGGCTGCGCCTTATGCGTTGAAAGTGAGGTGTGGTCGAAATGTCGCCGTCGCGGATCACAGTGCTGCGGCTGGAATGTTGGGGTTTCAGTCTTGCCAGCCGCTCTTGTAAATACGGGGGTCACAAGTCCAGTGTAGGTCGGGCAATAGGGTGTCTGGTACGTCGAGGGAGCTGGCACCAGGCCGAGACTAGGGCATGCGAAATGTGAAATGTCGCTCGACGCCAAACAATAGGTAAGAAAAGAGAATTCTTTGTTTTCCTGGTCTCAGACTCTCGGCGATGCGAGATGCAGGACTCAATGCGCGAAAGTGAACGTCGGAACACAAATTGGCCGTTTCGAGTCGGTGCTGATCGCCAGCGGTCGCGGTGGGTCCGCGCGTTGTATGTACAAAGTATCAGGTACCAATTGAGAAGCATTCACGTCGAATCTGGAGGCCACATGGCCACGATTGGCTGAAACTTGAGACGCTACACGCTACAGCTGCGGGTGAGGCCAGGGGCATACAGGCACCTTGTCTTCACTATTCTGTGTGCCTACCCTGTAATTTAGGGGTTGGTAGGCTGGCAGGTCAGTATCTCACCACCTCCTTTTGGGTCGGGGCCGTCTGGTGATGTGGCCGTGAGTCTACTCGCACCAACATGATCCATCACAAGAGAGAGGTTTTCAGTAGGTACATACGTCCATACCCCTATATCTAGGTCAATCTCGTACGAAATGGCCCACCCATCTTCTACTTAATACGTCGTTTTCTATTTCTGTTCTGTTTACATCACTGGCAAATTTTCGAGTTCTTCCCTGTTAATGGAACATATTACGATTACCCACTTCTACCATAAAAACCATTCAATACGGTGATTATCCCCTTTCTGATCGTCCAGTGCTGATACTCCTTTAATGATTATCCCGTGATAAGTTCTTGGCAGTTACTTGATATTGTCCGTGATAACTCTGACCAATGGACAGAACACACACTTTCACATCCAAAAAGAACCACGAAAATTTACTGGACAGAAGATGCAAATTGGCCATGGAGAACAGGAACAGCCTGGGGAAACTCCGGCTGTGGGAACAATAACAAAGTTACTTCGAGGCTATCATGGCATTGCTATCGTGACGAGGGTGGCGCCTCCATTCTCCTCAATGGCTGTACCCCTACTAGAGGCCTCCGGGCCCAATCTGACTCTTTACATATCATTATTCTTCTAGCTGCTTGTAGGGCTGTCATTGAGTAGACATTCGGCATTCGGATCGTCCTTTTTATTTTCACTAGCTCCTCGCATTATGCCCGATGCAACGAGCTGAATGTCGTAGTACTTTCTGAAGTAAATGGATCCCGTATAGACGTCCCTACCTAGAGAAAGTCAATTTCTGTTTCCGCGCTCTACCCAATCAAAGCTACTAGAAACGAGGTATAACAAGCCCCTGAGATATAAGATACTCCGTGTTGCTACGTTCAAGATCACGAGCAGCTCAGAGATACAAGAAATATCGCATCCCCAATCTAGGAGGAACATTAAAGAGCAACGTGACGTATAGAAATATCGGCATAACAACAGCATATTGCTAGCCGCAGCTGTCCGTCCAAACCGAAAAAAATATAACAAGCTCGGGTTACGGCTGACGGCACGGTAGGGTTACATCCGCAAATGCAGGAACCTGGGCTGCCTCTAAAATGAGGGTCTTGGCACCTTAGCGCGGCAGTTGCCCGGCGCCAGCTATTAATAACGCGGGGTGACAACGTGACAGGGGAACCCAGATGTCAGCAGGCACACAGCGAGATTCACCCTCCCATGCCTCTTTCATCATCAACAATAGGGGGTCATAAGATGGCAAGTTTGACAGCATCATAGGATATAGATTGAGTTGCTTCTCCCGCGATATCTTGGATGCACCCTTAATGTCCAGATGGCGTGGGCATGCCACTACGGAACACAAGAATACACCGTGTGGACTACGTCTGCAGTTTATACTGAAGAAACCTTAGCAGAAAATGCATGGACTCAACAAGGACATGGGAGGTTTTTCAGTTATAGTCTTCCCAGACATCATCCGGATCTTTATGAGGAAATCAAGCGTCCTTGGCACCCGGCAGCCCGAGTATTTAGGGCTGAATTCAATAAGTACGGAATCTCTAGCAACGTGCATGCATGATCGATGTTCGGTGCATTTATAGCTCCGTGGTTCGTACAGACTCGGTTTATCCCTATTCTTGATAGAAAGCTCAATTTATCCATTCTGGAAGACTAACGAGACATGAGCCAAAAGGCTTGTAGCGCGTACCTACTTGAGAGGCGCGAGGATTTGTATAGAACTCCCAAGTGAGTGTAATTAAAACGTGGTGGACAATTCACCCTGGCTAGGACATGAGAGGTCCTTGACAGGTGGGCTAATGGCAGAATCACGTAGCGTAAGTATGCCCTTACTGTAAATTCAAGTTGGCAGTCTGGTGAAGGATAACTAGCACGCTATACTAGTTGCACAAGTGTCTTCGCTCACCATTGTGTTCATGGAACTTCATTGAGGCGGCAACTCTCCGAAGCGGTACTGTGCCCAAGCCATACTTCCTTCATGTAGAGTCCATGTTCTTTTCCCAGAATCATTGCCCGCGGCTCCCGCCGCGACGTAAACTGGCATTAAGTGATCCATCCGCTAGGAAGATGTAAGCGAAGTGTCTTAGTCGAAAACTTCAGGGGGACCTACCGGATGAGCTTGTCTTGCGTCGGGACGTCTGGCGGCCTCCGCCATCCGCACTTGACGCTCTGCCGGAGAGGCCTCCACAGCCTCCTTGAGAGCCTCGTCGAAAGACACCGTGTAGGGCATCGGATCCGATTTATCCCTGCTGAGCATGTAGTCCCTCAGATTGTGGACGGACATCCCCGCGCCGATGATTACGACGCCCTCGTCTCGCAGAGATGAGACGGCTTGGCCTAGCCTGTAGTGCTTGTCCGGGTCCTCGGACATGTAAAGACTCACTTGCACTATGGGCACATTGAGCGGGTTGTGCTCAGGGTGGAAAGCTTAGACCGGGTTAGTAAAGGCTCGCCACGTAAACCTTGCTTTGTGAGTCTTACCGACATGGAACCCAGACCATACTCCATGGTCTAGCCCTCTGGTAACCCCCTTGGACTTGATCCCTGCCGAGTCCAACAGACTCATAATCTTGAAAGCCAAATCGGGATCGCCCCTATTTGGATATCGGGCCTTGTAAAATTCCGGGGGGAACCCGTAGAAACTAAGAATGTGTCAATATGGTAGCTAATCCGAGCCTTCGGTTGTCTTGGCTTACTCGTAGATAAGATCCGTGTGTTCGGCTTTGTTGATCAAGATGATGTTCGGCTCTCCTTCCCAGTGCCCGGAGAAGACGACGACTGCTTTCGGCTTCACCTTCTGCGTGATCTCTTTCCCGATGTTTTGAAGAACTGGGTAAGCCGGATGACGGGTATTGTATTGCACGTCCGGCTGTTTCATCGCTGTATGTCAGTTATATAGGAGGTACACTACGGAAGGGCCAGAAGCTGTGGCTACTCACCCCTCCATGACTGAAGAAGTATACAGGGGTTTTAAAAGCCATCGAGTCTGTAGACAAGTAGCTCACAGGGGACTTTCGCGTGAGAACAGAAGATACCGGCTTCAACGCTGCAAAGGACAGGGAAAGGTGAGGCGGCCGACTTGAGAACAGGACAGCCACAATGGCGACAATGAATGCGACTAATAGTATTGGTCGTCTGAATGATCTACTTGCGTTCATGGAGGAGAGGCGCTACCTGTCATTGATTTTGACTATGGAAGCTGCGACACGACTCCAGATAGGTAATTATATAGCCTTTGGAAAGTACCTAGGAGTTATAAATGACCTCACCCGCCTAGAAGTAAAAAGCGCAGCGCGGCTCAACACTCCTCCTCCCCCTTTACTGACTAACAGAGGCCGCTAAAGCCACTAAGCTCGTGGAAATCGCACAATTCTTCAGCGATTACCCAATGATCTGTCAGCATTTGATAAAGCATCTACATAGGCAACCTAGTGGTGAGACAGCCAATCAGATCGGGTAAAATAGCGATGACAGAGGGTAATGGGCCTCGAGCTTCGGCTCCTCCCACCTGTCACCTCGCTCCTAGCACCTGGATCGATCCCTGGTGCCCCACTTTCATGGAATCATTCGGCCTCACCAAAGACACCCTGACGCCATTGAGTCTGAACCGCTTCTTGAGCCTCATCCCCCTAGTCTCAGTTCTATCCACTCAGCGCATGCTTCTGCGAGAGTCCCTATCTAGATCCGTCTTTGCGATTACGCTGTTCGTTATTGTCTTATCATCATTCATCCAGGTGGTCAAATTCGACTCAGATTCCGCTATGAGCTCCGTCCGCCGGCTCCCACCTCTCCTGTTCCCCGCTTCGTCGCGGCACACGGCCACTGTCATCTTTGTCCACGGACTTGGTGACACCGGGCATGGCTGGGCGTCCGCTGTCGAGAACTGGAGGCGCCGGTCGAGACTGAACGAGGTCAAGTTTATCTTACCCCATGCACCTCAGCTGCCCATCACATGCGTAAGTTCGTTGTTGGCTGGGGAGTGGTGCTCCGTAGCTGTGGTGCTGAATCCAACGTAGAATGGCGGCTTCGTCATGCCCGCCTGGTTTGACATATATTCTTTGACCGGCAGGGTGGAAGATATCCGTGCCCGCCAAGACGAGAAGGGCATATTGCTCTCCCGCGCATATCTGAACGGTCTCATCCAGGCCGAGATTGACGCCGGCATCCCGGCGGAGCGCATCGTGCTCGGAGGTTTTTCGCAGGGAGGCGCGATGTCGCTTTTCAGTGGCCTGACGAGCCCTCATAAGCTCGGAGGCATTGTTGGCCTGTCATCCTGGCTTCCCTTGGACGCCAAGTTCCCCGAGTTCCTGCAGGAGCACGACCTGAACAAGCAGACGCCGATCTTGATGTGTCATGGTGTTGTGGACACGGTCGTGCCCACGCAGCTCGGCAAGATATCGTGGGAGATGCTAAAGGCGTTGGGATTCGACGTCACTTTTAAGCTTTATCCGTAAGATCTTCCCTGTTTATGTGGAATAGCCATTTGAAAAATTTTTAACTTCTGACACGTTGGTTCAGTGGTATGGCCCATTCCGCCTGCTTGGAGGAGTTAGATGAGGTCGAGGCTTTCTTGGGCTCACGACTACCCGCTCAAGGCGACAAAGAAGCCTGAGTAAATTGGATCGGTACTCCAAGCAGCGGTAATATCGGAGAGGTGAATCCACAGCGCGCGGGCATGGGCCTCTCTATCTGATTGACAGCCGACGGAGGACATTTGAGTTATGGACTGCGGAGTTGACAGATGAAGAAAGGTCGGTTGCGATGGTTTCTCTGCTTTCTATGTTTGTAGACCAGCGGTACTAGAGAATACGGATTTCAAGATTACTGGCTTAAACTAATGCCATGTCCATACGGCAACAACCAGTCTTAGGCTGGTGTTTAATGAAAACAAATTGCTTTTATGCCATTAAATGCTGTTCGCGGCAAGACATTAGCAGAATCCTATGCTCCTATATATTTCCCCTTGACTTTTCATAAGAAAGAACTGGGGATACGTATTGTGTTATCTCATATATCCAACGTGCAAAAATCTCCACATAATCCTTCAGAGACCGTATTGGATTGAAAAGGTCACTTTCCCTTCGGTAGGCCTGGCAAGGCCAGGAGCATATAAAACCTTAACGAAGGAAATATCACCATACTGACCAGCTCCACCTCTACCGAGCTGAACTCTAGCCACTTGTTCTCACCCAGTCCAAACCGCCGGCTTCGGTGGTACGAAAGTCGAGATATTGAAGCCCCAACCAAAACTAGAGAAGTAAACATCTGTCGCAAGTATCAGCAGGTTGTCTCTAATGTGTCGTGCCAATTTGTATTGAAGGCCGTAGCGTACCTTGTTGTCCACGCTTATACACGCCGGGGATCTTAACCAGCGGCCCAGGAGTCCCGATGTCGCCGCTGGTGTTCACGATCTCCACGTGGGCGCAGTTCACGTAGAACTGCGCGTCACTCTGGTCTGGGTAGATGTGCTCGAAGCGCAGGAGATACTTCCCCGGTGGCGTCTTCGTAGGGATCGTAAAATTCCACTGTTGAATGTTAATTAGCACGCGTTAGGCAGCGAACCGACCGGCCGGGCTGGACGAAGCCTGTATTGCTTAATATAATTATTAGATGACTTACACTGTCGACCAGGTACGTTCCCCATATTGCCTTCCCCGGGTCGTAAGGGTGGTACACCGGGTCGGAGAGATCGACCGACTGCTCGGTCCTCCCCGTTACGACGAGAATCTTGAACCAGTCGCCGTTGCCCGTGTACGCATGGAGATCATCAACCGGCGATTTCGAGAGCCAGGCTGACGCGAAGCCTTGGTGGTATATCCATGCTTTTGGGTCGATCTGTTCCCAAACTTTAGTATCAACTGAGACCGCTAAGTGTACCTAGGAAATAGACGAGCGATTTCGACTCGTGGAAGGGGAAAGATGTAACTATTACCTGTAGCTTAGGTTCACCGGCGCCGAAACCCACAGTGTCACCAGCTCGAACCGTCGCTGTCTTCACTTGAGACCAGGAGATAGAGGCGTTGCGGCCGCACCGCAGATCCAGGGAGTTGGGTTCCTTGTTTGGCGCAAGTATCGCCTCCCAATCCATCCCCTGCGCGGGGCTAACTTCGCTGGCACTTACGTCAGTAACTGCGCAGATTTTGAGAAGGTCTAGGTGCGCACCGGATGTACTCCCATGTCTTCGTCCACTTGCCATCCAGTATGAGTCGCCCGAATACATCTGGGCACGAAATACGTAAGCAAGCTCTTAGCACTGGTAGGCACGAAAGGATGAGAGGCAAGGCTAAAGTACGGGCACGTACAATGAGCGTTGATAGGACATAAGAGCGTGGAACTGAAAAGGAGGGTGGTTGAGCACTTCATGGTGGAGATATATTGGTTTACAGTAGAGTGTATGGGGATGGATAGCAGTTGGCGAAATACGTTTTCCCCTAGAACTATCTGCGTCGTCTTTATACCCCACCTCTCTTCTTATACTCTCTGATCATATAGCTCCGAACATAGTAGCAATGGCCGGCTCTATACTACCCCCTTTTATCCCACTACTGACCTAGTCATGCAGAGATCTTTGACAACAGCTCGAGTTGGGTTCCCATGTGTTCTCATCTAGGCCAAACCTCTCGATGTTACTGTATAGCCGTCTGGACTGCCCTATCAGGTAATTGTTCGGAGGAAGTTCAGATACGGCAATCCGAAAAGGACGACGATTGGACCCCGCCAACCACAAGTTTCTGGATTTCACTTGCACATTTAGTATACCACGTTTCTATCTGTCCTATATCTGGGACGGCCCGGCATTGTTAATCGTCTCTGCTCCTATTTGGCGACTTAGCCTTTGGGTCGCATTCTTGGAGCTCGCATGCGGCCGCACCGGTGACACGGTCTCGACCGAGGCCGTGCTTTATGCAGACGGCACTTCTCGCGGCATCGTACTGGCATATCTGGAAGAGGGGATGGGAAGAAAAGCAAAGAAAACGTTATATAGACGCCTACGTATCCAAGCAAGTGGGATAGGGGTTAGCTTAGATCCTCGGCCGTATAGCTTAAATAGGTGTATCGCACAAGCACCCGCAACTATATAGTGCCTAGGTTGTCATATGCTTGGCCCAGAGACCTGGGTTGGCCCGAATAAATGCGCCGTCAACTCAATCTTGACCAGGCCTGTTTCACCGACTCGGAGATGTCCTAACGCGCCGTAGCAGTTGGCCCTTCAACGCCAACCTAATCTGCTGTTTAACAGCACCAGACCCAACTCGCTGAGTCTAAGGTGGCAACTCAATATTACAGCTCTGTTGTCTATAACAGCGTCACCGTCACAGTCCAGATTAGTGCCTAGCCTCGGAAAAAATATCGGGACCATATTCGCTGTGATCAGAAGACTGAATGAGTTTACATCTGGTCCCGCATATAAACCTATGATCACACCTTATATGTCGAGGTGTAATGGAAAACTATGCTAACCATATACATAGACAGGCTCCTTTTGCTCTTCTGTCGTATAAGTAATCTGGTGTTCTACATTTCTTGATACAGGTTGTGACAGATATAACTACGCGGTTGAGGCGCCCCAGCCTCAAGCCATTGTATATGTTACGGAGGTTGACGCCTGCATCATCCCCCAAAGGATTAAGATATACTACATTCCCAACAGCTCAGAAGTCGTCGACAATATAAGTTGTCATCGCCTGATTACCAATGAGTGAGAATTAACTAAATCATTCTCTTTATACATATGTGTACATCAGGTTTACGTAGTGTGTATCGGGAGCCACTAATTGTTGACGTCACTCAGTACTAATATGCTACTTATGCCGACTTGGAGTCTCACTCAGGTCTGTCAGTCTTCAGTTACATTACCTGCGACTCCAAAAAGCGAAGATTCAAATAAACTGTACAAATATACCAAGTATATTGAGAAGGGAAACTCAAAATGCCAATTGAATACCAGGGTGTGAGAGTGCCGACCTGCTACGCAACCTGCAGCATCGGGCACAAGGAGTCTCACACCCTACCCCTGAAGCTCAAGGCCATCGCCGACGCGGGCTTCGACGCAGTCGAGCTTTCGATGCCGGACATACTGTCCTACGGGAAAATGCTGAACGGTGAGGAGCCGGACCCCAAGGACTACGACGCACTCGTCCAGATCGGGAAGACGATCCGAGAGCAGGCGCGGCTGCACAGCCTCAGGATCCTCATGCTGCAGCCGTTCGCCAACTTCGAGGGTTGGCCGAGGGGGAGCGAGGAGCGGAAAGATGCCTTCGAGCGTGCGAGGGGCTGGATGCGCATCATGGAAGCCGTCGGCACCGACATGTTGCAGATCGGCTCGTCCGATGCCACGGGCATATCATCGTCTTTCGACGAGCTCGCGGCTGATCTGGCGGAGCTGGCGGACATAATGGCGACGAGAAACATGCGCATCGCGTACGAGAACTGGTGTTGGGCCACGCACGCTTCGACGTGGAAGGACGTGTGGCAGATCGTTGCGAAGGCGGACCGGCCAAACATCGGCCTGTGTCTGGACACGTTCCAGAGCGCCGGAGGGGAGTGGGCGGACCCAACAACCGAGTCGGGGCTCATCGAGGGCCTGTCGAAGGATGAGCTTGAGCGCAGATGGAAGCGCAGCCTAGACGAGCTCGCGAGCACGGTCCCCCCAGACAAGGTCTTCCTGCTACAGATCTCTGACGCGTATAAGACGGAGCCTCCTCTGGAAGCGAAGGAAAATGAAGAGGGCCTGCGACCTAGAGGGCAATGGAGCCATGATTACCGACCGTTGCCCTTCGACGGTGGCTACTTACCCATCGGCGATTTCTTGAGTGCGGTGCTGAAGACGGGTTTCAGGAGCTGGCTGTCTATCGAGGTGTTTGATTCAAAGGGCCCAGAGAAGTATGCGGATATGGGGGAGTTCGCCAATAGAGCCATGACATCGCTGCAGAGGCTTTTGAACGGATGAAGGTGGAGGTAAAGTGGTACAGTGAATATTGTTGTTAGGATTCAAGTTTAGCGCTCGAGCCTGTTTTGCTTCAATATCTCGCTATGAATAAAATATCACTCAATTTATCGACGGCAGTTCACTATGAGTGCTGGGTTATGTTGTTAGTCTTACTGAGATGTTAGCTATTGGCTCGGCATAGAAGCCGAGTATACGTTTAATGTTGCACCAGACTGGGGTATCACAACGTCATACAACTTCCACGCCCAAGCCATGTCTTGTCGTGCGTCCTTACGGACCTGGACGTTCAGGTCTTGGCATTTAGGGACAACGCCCTTCGTAGCTGGCAGACTCGAATCAGGTAATTGTATGAATGCAATTGGAAACCCACTCCAGCTACCAGCATCACCAACTGGATCGGGCAGATCCGGAATACTCACGAGTCCGCAGAATATCGCCCCACGGATGTCTGAACACATATGGCCAAATCAAAGTCTAAGCCCTCCCAGTTCAAGGAATTCCTGTCTTACCTGGCAACAGTAATGGGGATCTCTCGAACATCAGCGCGCCGCCGTTTCTGCTCTCCCCTAAATCTGTGACGGAGATCCCGACCTCCTGGGCGGAACGTCACGAGCTCATCCTACAGCCGCCGCAGGAGCGAGAACCCACCAGGCGCGCGCTGCTCGTCCTGAAAAACTACCTTTGCAGCCTCCAGAGGCAGGCGTACACGGCCGCCTCCTCCGCTTCGGGTGACTCAGACGGCGGCGGCGGCGCCAGGAAGCTGCTAAACGCGTTCCTCGGCGAGCTGTTCCTGGTTACCTTCAGGGCGTACAACGGCAGCAGCGAGACATAGCCGATCGCGGAGCAGGTGTCTCATCACCCGCCCGTCACGGCGTGCTTTATGTACAACAAGAAACACGGCATCTCGTCCTCCGGATACGTCGCGCGGGAGACGAGCTTCTGTCCCACTAGCGGGGGGCGGATAAAACAAATCGGCGACACCATTGTTCACGACGAAGAGCACAGGCAGAGTCAACCGATGACGCTGCCTACGATGCTCGTTAGGGGCTCCAGACGGGGAGCCCCTATCTGGAGCTCGAGGGCGTGGGTTACATTTGTTCGAGCTCCGGCTGCCTCGCTACGATTGAGTTTGGTGGTATCAATAGCCTAGGTATCGGGACCAAGATTAGCGTGATCGCCAGGATCACGGACATTGAGAACGGGGGCAAGGCCGTATTTGAGATCAGCGGTCAGTGGAACGCTCGGCTTATATTCAAGGACTGTAAACTTGAGGAGCGATCGAGGAGTTCGACGTTGATGATATACCCCTGCAGAGCTCAATGTTAAGGCTCTCGAAGAGCAGAGCCCTTGGGCGTCGAGAAGGGCCTGGACCGAAGTCATCGACGGCATTTCTGAGGGCAACACGCGAAAGGCCAGCGAGGCGAAGAACAGGATCGAGGGAAGCCCAGCGAGGGATGCGCAATGCTGAGAAGGTCGCCGGGATTCAATGGCCGACTGTCTTTTTCCAGAAGTCGGAAGGAAGCCGAGAGTTCGAGCTCATGACGAAGATCATTCCGGATAAGTCTGCGGTGCCGCTACAGCCCCGGGAGGACGGCCGGCGTATCGGCGTCGGTCTTACGGAGCGCCTCCTTGCTGATAATCAATATTATGAATCATTGCTACCGACTAGTCGGATAGAGAAATGGTAATGGGCTATGAGTTTAATCTGGAACTCAGTTTAGATGTTGACCAAGAACTATCCAGTTCGAGCGAAGTGTCCGTGGCGGGATGAAGATAGGTGACCATCATGAGGAGATGCCTTAGTGTGGCCTCCCGTCATCCATCATGGTCCATATGCCACGTTGATTAGACATCTTAGCCTTTGCAACTCAGACAACAGACGCTTAACAAAGAACTGCCCCGGAATTCACTGGTAAGGCAGTTTCTAAGCGAGCGGATATATGTTTACAATCTCACTGCTCATTAGTTATTAGGGGCACGGTCGTTCAACCGCTGCGATGGGTAGGACGCTTACCGCAGAAGAAATCACATTTAGGGCCATCTCTGAGCATTTCATCAGTCCAAGCAACTCGCAGTCGATCCTCCTTACAGATACCGCAACTTGACGGATAAAGCCCCTATCATGAGTAAAGCTTGGCTAGTAGCACCAGCGTGGAAGAGATTAAGGAAGCCTACAGGAATTCTGCTGGGAGTTACACCCTGACAGGGCAGGAAATAACTCGAAAATAATGAACGATTCGTAGAGGTCCAAGAGGGAAGGGGGACCTTGCGAGACCCAGGCCGGCCCAAAGAGTATGACACCCACTGGAACAGAACGAAGCGCAACGCTAGTAATAAGAGGAAGCTAAGCCCCAGCCAGTCAGCAGAATCCGGAGGACAGCATAAACGGCGGAAGCAGGGTTCTCGCGATCATGGGCCAGGGGAGAAACCCGAGCAGCGGCTGGAGTCGTTCGATGTCGCCTTGCTCCAGCTTTGTCAAGGCGCGGATATTCTGGTTGGAGAAGGACCTAGAATACCACCGTCAAGCGTTATGTATTGTCAGGGCCGATATTAGATACTCTCGAGAGCTCTTGGAGGATCGTGGCCTCTGGATGCCATTCATTAAAGAGATAGATGACCCCTCGACGGCCGCAAAAGAGACACTAGACTCTTTAAGCCGTCGGTTGTCTAGTATCAAGCAAGTGATGTTCTCCCATGACGACATATTCCACTTACCAGAGGATGTCAACGCGTTTGGGTTAGAGGTCTTCCGCATGAGCGTCGCCGCCGCATCTGCCGAGTATGGTCCTCAAACTTGAGCGCTGTGCAAGGAGCTTGAGCGCCACCTGCGGGCCCTGCGCCTGTACCGCGGCCTCGACGGCGAGCGGCCCGGTGGCGTGGGCATCTACTTCATCAGCTAAGTTGGCGAGCAGAAGTCCAGTGTCAACATGATGATCTGCTGGCGGCTACGGCTCTGTAGTCAGGAAACGACTCATGAGGGGTATAGAGAAGCACCTACGACTTTACGCAAAACCAACAAGAAGTCCGTAAGCTAACCATTTTCTTAATAATCCTGCAAATTGCACTGCATAGGGCTAGGCGCTGTGAGCCTCGTCAAGGTATGTGATCTGGCGCAGTACATGAGCTTGCAACCCCAACCAGTAACGATTCAGACGTGCCGCCAGGCTGTCTGACAGGTATATCATGTTGCATGCATTCGGTATTAATGGTTAGGTAGCTTGAGTAGTATTTGGTCTTCTTATGACATATTGGTAACCAACTTTGATAGGTAGGGATGAATTCATAGCTCTGTACAGTAGTCCAGTTGGCCAGGGAAGCTTAAGTTACCTAGCGCAAGGCAAGTGGTTGTCTATTTTTAAACTTCGTATATAAGGATGTCTTTCAGGGGAAAGCTGCGCCCCAGTTACACGTAAACTGACCTGGCCGAATCGTTAATTGGCCGGGGCTAAACGCTCTTTGGCAACCTCACCACGAATTCTCATTTCCCCATTGCTAACAAAGTGCACTAGCGAAGCAAGGGCTGGTACAATTCCCATAACATCACCAACACTACCACCAACATCACTCCAAATACCAAGGCCATATAGCCAAATGGGGGACCTCTGACGGGACCCCCAAAAAACCCCCAGGGCCTAACCCTAGCCTTCACTAAAGCGACAGCCGGTAAGTAGCTGTACCAGGCTCATATGTTAAAGGTTGAAGTACTAAGCTTGCTTACCCGGTGCAGTTGATTTTCGACCGCGCGTAGCGGTTACCGGGGGGTTGACGAAAAGCGTTTAGCTCCGTCCAATTAACGATTTGGCCAGCTCAATTTAGCTAGGGCGGCAAGCTGACACGGACACTACTGTAACCACCCCCTGTAAACCTGGTCCATGCTGAAGCCCAACTGTGATTCGGCTACATTGGAACGTTAGAACAACATTGAGAGGCTCAATTGTTCCGAGGCCAGCATGTAACAATCATTCTCAATTCCTATAATACATCATATCACGTCTACATGAACCTAATATTTTACGTTGTGCTTGTTTGTAGCCCTGAAGAGCTCGCTTTCTCCAGATTTTCACCACTAGTCAAGATATCGGATCTCATCTCATCCGCTTGAGCCGACTGCATCAACGCGGAATCGCATTTGAGAAATAACCAGATAACAGCTCTCTTCTTTTATCTCTCTGTCCTTACCTTGATTGTGATCTACGTGCGTACTTAGTTTGGTACGTCATGACAATTTGACTAGGCGCCTACTTAATCGACATCCTAACTGTATCTAGGAGGCGGTTCAACCTTCCCCGGTTCATTTCGGCTTCATTGGGAATAACTGTCGTTACGTATTAATTGTTGGTTTTTGGTTTAATGGAATCCTTCCAGGCGACCCGAATAAACACATGACTTAGACCTTCCGTCGCCCCTTTCTCCCGAGTGTTGCCAAGCTACAGAGGTACACAGCTTCATCATGGGCGCGAATGAGGCGTTGTTGAATCCGGGGCCCTTCCCAGAGTCATACGAGCCGCAGGACTCGTCCGACTACGACTCCGATGTCGACGAAACCAAGCTCCTAAATTCCAACTATTCCAAATCCCCCAGATCCCCTCACGCTCTGAGATTCGAACCGCGAAGCCGCTGGAACTGTAAATGTTGCGGTTGCTTTTCAGGCCGCTCGACAAGATGCGTCACGAGCTGCCTCGGCATCTTCGCCCTCGTCTGGCTAATCCTGGTCTCTGGCGGATTTTTCGCATACAAGAATTATTCCGTGCCCCTCGATGGCCAGTCGCCGCCGTGGTATCCGACACCTAAGGGAGGCACGGCGAAGAGCTGGGCCGATAGCTACCGGAAGGCGAGCGAAATCGTCTCGAAGATGATTTTGCCGGAGAAGGTCAACATTACAACCGGGACTGGTTGGTCTATGGGACTCGCGGTAGGAAATACCGGACCTGCTGTGCATGTCGGATTTCCGGCGTTGGCGCTGCAGGACGGTCCGCTGGGCATCCGATTTGCCGATAATTCCACGGCTTTCCCCGCGGGCGTCACGGTCGGCGCCACCTGGAACAGGGAGCTGATGTATCAATGGGGTAATGCCCATGCCATTGAGGCGCGTAAGAAGGGCATCAACGCCATCTTGGGTCCCTGCGTTGGGCCTCTAGGACGAATGCCGGGGGGTGGACGTAACTGGGAAGGATTCGGTGCAGATCCGTACCTCCAGGGCGTCGCAGCTGCGGAATCCATCCGAGGTATCCAGGACGAGGGCGTCATGGCGACAATCAAGCACTTCGTGGCGAACGAACAGGAGCATTATCGCCAATCGTGGGAATGGGGGCTACCGAATGCCTTGAGCAGCAACATCGACGATCGGACTATGCACGAGCTGTACCTGTGGCCATTCGCCGACGCGGTCAAGGCCGGAGTTGCGAGTGTAATGTGCAGCTACAATATGGTCAACAACTCTTATGCGTGCGGCAACTCGAAACTGCTGAATGGATTGCTTAGGGATGAGTTAGGGTTCCAAGGTTTTGTCATGAGCGACTGGCTCGCTCAGAGAAGCGGTGTTGCCAGTGCTTTGGCCGGTTTGGATATGACTATGCCTGGCGATGGCCTCTTCTGGGCCGACGGCAAGTCCCTCTGGGGTCCGGAGTTGACCAGGTCGATTCTCAATGGCTCTGTACCCGTCGACAGACTGAACGATATGGTGACCCGCATTGTCGCGGCTTGGTACCAGCTGGGCCAAGACGACGAGAGCATGTTTGATCGCAAAGGTCCTAACTTCTCTTCCTGGACCTATGAAGAGGAGGGTCTCATCGCACCAGGCAGTCCTACGAAGCAGGAGAAGACGAAGGTCAACCAGTTCGTCAACGTGATGGGTAACCACTCTTCCATCGCCCGGCAGATAGCGGCCGAAGGGACTGTGCTTCTCAAAAACGACGACTTGCTCCCCATCACGCGCGAGGGCCACACCGGTGCAACTACGGGGACAAAGCGCGGAAGGCCGTTGCAAATCGTCATTTTTGGTGAGGACGCCGGCCCCGGGGAAGGGCCAAACTTTTGCAAGGACGCTGGTTGCAACCAAGGAACGCTAGCCGAAGGGTGGGGTTCAGGCGCCGTAGACTTCCCGTATCTTATCCCGCCTGTCGATGCTCTGACTGAAGGTTGGGACAACGGACATGTGAATGTGTCGACGTATCTGACCAACGACCCACCGATTGCGAAACAACCAGAAATTCTGCACAGCGCAGACATCTGCGTTGTCTTCGCAAACGCGGACTCCGGCGAAGGCTTCATCGCGTGGGAATCCGTTAGCGGCGATCGACCGGACCTATTCTTGCAGAAGGGCGGCGATGACTTGATCATCAAAGTTGCTAATGGTTGCGGCGCTGGCAACGGCAAGGTCCTCGTTGTGATACATAACGTCGGCCCGGTCGTGGTGGAACAGTGGATCGACCATCCAAGTATCAAGGCTGTCATCCTCGCTAACCTACCGGGTCAAGAGAGTGGTAACGCGCTGGCCGATATTATCTTCGGCGATGTCAACCCGAGTGGGAGGCTGCCGTGGACCATTGGAAAGAGCCTGAGCGACTACGGCGAGGGTGGCCAGATTATGTACGTGCCCAATGGGGTCGTGCCGCAGCAGGACTTTAAGGAGGGTCTATACATCGATTATCGACATTTCGACAAGTATGACATTACTCCACGCTTCGAGTTCGGCTTTGGGATGAGCTACACCACCTTCAACATCAGTAATTGCGTCGTCAAGCCGCTCAAGGAGAAGAGCACCCTTCCCGCGCCGAGACCCGACGACTTCGCCGCTCCCCCGAAATACGACACCACCATCCCAAGCAAGGAAGAGGCACTGTTCCCTAAAGGCTTCAATCGTCTCAAGAAATATGTATATCCCTACCTCGAAAATGTGGATGAGATCGAATCAGGCCCGTACCCGTACCCTGACGGCTATGACGTCGAGCAGACGCCGTCGGGCGCCGGAGGCGACGAGGGCGGGAACCCGGACCTCTGGGAGACGTACGTCACCGTCTCGGTGGACATCACAAACACGGGCGCCAGGGAGGGCAAGGCCGTGCCGCAGTTGTACCTGAGCTACCCGTCCAAGTCCAACAAGGACGTAGACGTGGACTTCCCGGTGCAGGTGCTGCGGGGCTTCGACAAGGTCGCGCTGGGCCCCGGCGAAAAGAAGACGGTGACCTTCAACCTCACGCGCAGAGACCTGAGCTACTGGGACGTGGTCGCCCAGAACTGGGTCATGCTGACCGAGGGCCAGTACACGTTCCACGTCGGGGAGAGCTCCAGGAACCTCACGGTGTCCGGGGCGTGGTAGATGTCTTTAGGGGTCGACTGGTTTTGGGTAGGGTGTAGAAGATGGCGGAAGTCATGTTACCAGGCGTTTAGGGAGTTAAGTGTAAGAAAATTTCAAAATAAAATGACGGAAACCCAATTGATAAAGGCCCAGCTATGACGTACTGTGCTGTAGGCATGCTAGGCATGTCCAGACTGTTTGGATACGATATAGGTATTGCACTATCAAGAAGAGCTTTTCCAAGGGGTTAAGGTAAGTGTGGTTCGAAAAAGAATTATGGAGAGAACCAGGCTGCCATCATAACCCCCAATCCCTTTCCTTCCTCCCAAAGAGTAAGACGCTGTTTTGAGAACAAGCTCCTATATAATGCAAATCCAAGTTCTCGCTCGTTCAGCGCCAGGCTTGACCTGTCTCTAGACCAGGTCTCAGAATATCTTCAACGCCGCTAACATAGCCGCCCCGAAGGCTTCTGATGGATTGATCCAATCGTTAAGTGCGCCGACTCGTTCATACGTTCTAACGCTAATGTCGATATTTTCGTTGATTGGCGGGAGGAGGAGGTCTAGGACGAAGATCTGCCTGTCGGAGATTTCGTCGATTTCGCCAGTCTGATCAGATCCGATCCGATTTCGAAATCTCTTTGGATTTACTGATCTTCGTTTTCTTTGTTGCAGCCATCTGCCGTTTTCAAGGACTTGTTTGGTCCCCTACCCCAGGAAGACACCCATTATCGCGGCAGTAGGTACACGTCACCATGAGGAGGCACACCTCTGTTGAAGGAGGCCGTCGCCTCGTCGCTAAATGGGATATCCGAGTCGAGCAGGTATATCTGATCCGGAAAGTCTTCATGCTGATTAGTCGAATTTCGGCCTTCTAAAGGAAAATTGAAACCATCGCCATGTTACTCTTTGACGAGATTGAGGCTAGAGACGGTTGCTCTGGAGTTCTCTGCCGCAGGGCCATCCCCCCAACTCTATCTACCCTGCTAGAATTTCGCCGAACGGTTCTTCAGCTAAAGGGGGTATGGTAACGTCGTGAACCTCTACTTGTTTTACATGCGGCGACTGGATTTTAACAACCCCGCTTCCGAGTCATATACTGTCTAGACCCAAAGGAATTAGACTTATTCACCGCAGCCCATGGGCCATGACGGAGCATGACGAGGCTTCTCATTATCACGCTTGCCCAGTGGTCGAATACTACTCCGTAACACTGCCGTGTGAGATAGAGAGGACGGAATTCGTCCAGAGGCCTGCACAATAGTTGTCTAGCTGAGCACTTTGAAAATGCTCAGCTACGCCGGCTATCGCAATCAGTTTATCCTTGTCGAATATGGGCAAAGTTTTGATAGCTCTCCACCGTCTCTTCACCAGATGTTGGCCCCGTTCCAAGAACTGCTGTGTTCTGCAGCGCCGTCTCTGAGAAGCAGGCTTGCAACCTGACCACCCTTGGCGGAGCTGGAAGCCGAGAGATCAGGTTCTCGCTCGGACGCCCATGCACTATCACACTGCCAGCACCACTGCCCTAAGTCCATGTGCAGAATGCAATTGCTCAGGAACATTTCCCGGAAGATCCAGCCGCGCCGGGGCATCTCAAACCGATTAAAAACAAGTAAATCGATGACGTGCATTATAACTGTACTGGCCAAGTCGTCGTTAACGGGGTGGTTATTGGTGGACCCCGGATGTCTACTGTCGTAAGACTTGGGGCGTCCTGCGATAAAATAGGGGCGGGTCTACCTTCAAGCCAACGGGCAAGGTCGAAGTCAACAAGCAGCAAGATGACCCGCGCCATTTAAGGCTCGTTCGCCACCGATCGTATATGGTAAGGGAGGTAAGTTAATAGCAATGTAAGTGCAGAGTTCCGGTACGCTTTGTCCATCATCAGTGATTCTTTCCGCTAGTCTTTGATCGAGTCCTGGACAATGCAAAGGATGTCGATTCAGACGTATTTTACCTGCACGATCCTAGTCATCCAAGTGTCTGTGCCAACGAGCAGGTAGCTTTTCCTGAGTCTGCGATGATCTAAATACCACGGAAGCCGTCAGATGTCAAAGCTGGTCATACCCTGTGAAGGCCAGTGATGGCTTAATTAATGTCACGTACTCATGCTGGTAGTTTCCAGAGGTTTCGTTTATTAGAACGATTCGCCATTGGCGTCTATCTCGAATGTTACGCTAGGGCTTCAACTAAGCGAGTCGGTCGAAACTTCTTGTCGCGGTGGCGCCCGCACTGATGAATTGTTGAACACTCACGAGACAATTTGCTTGCCTGGCTTCTACGGGTCCACATCAGTATTGGTAATGCTTGTGCCTTGCTCCGTTGTGGTATTTATCATCGAGCCATCTCGGTATGGCCATAGTTGGAACTCAATTGCCATATCTGTTCGCCTCTCTTTTTTTGAAGGCGCTGACTCGTATGGAAACTGCCACATGTAGAGTTGGAGCGTTTTGCTCCGCTGCATCCGCAGTGGACCTTGTTGTGCCGACAGATACCAATGAGAATCTCCCCTTCACGCCCTTTACACTGAATTTGCGGAACCCGTAAGACTCATAGGTATGTCCCGGAAGCAGGTAGCAGGTGAAGCATCTTCGACGTGTAGGGTAGGGAATTATTGAGATCTCGATGGTGCAATCTTGTACATGATATATATTCCGAGAAAATTAGCAAATGAGCTCCCTGTTGCTGTAGCCGGCGCGTTCCGGGTGAAGACTTCTTGACAGGCTGCGCAGGCGTTTTTTTTCGTGGGCACTCGTGCTATATGGACTTGGCAGAATTACGTCTTGTTAACTAGATTCGAACGGGACCACATGCAGCGATTCTCGTGTGAGCTCTAAGATGAAAGGTCTATTGAGGAGTTATCGTGTCAGAATCAAAGTTACTGAGCATCAGTGTCTCAAGCGGGATTCAGACAATCCAACGAACACCAATGAAACCATGAGGGCTTGAGTCTCGGCCCCATAAAGCGAGCCGTGGACCCAAGGTAGGTTATAACCAACAAGCTCCTGGCATGCCTGCTGATATTAAAAATAAGAGTCTGCTACGTTTAATAATAACCTTTTACCTAGATCAGAGGCTTTAACATAGCTCAAATGTTCCCACATGCCCCAAACATGTTTCTAAACTACTATACACTTTAGTAATTCCCGCGACGCCTACGGGTAATTAGTGTCAGGCGGCGGCGGTATGATACTAGTTCGGAGAGAGCTTCACTCCGTCCTAACGGCATATCCGCAGGCCGACCTCTTGAGTTTCATAGCACAGGGATATACGTTGCTAGCTTCAATATGTTTATTATGTCAAGAGTATCCATTCGGCATACTATATGCATATGTTTCTGTTGCTAATTACCTTGAACCATCACGTCCTGAAGGCAACAAGTCAGTCATATTTGCGAATTTCTTGACCCCAGGCCTGTTTCGCCAAGGCAAATGGCATTGTGCCTCAAGGTAATCGAAGGGGAACTGTTCTTATGCTCCTTTACATAGTCAATGGATAGCAAGTGGACCCGGGGGAAATTCTTGGGTACGTTTTGTTTGCTGTGAGTTTTGATTTAGTTTAGCTGGTCCTAACTATTCGGGCCATTCAAGAGGTGTGAATCCTTCAAGCTGCAGCGTACCAAAGACGGCAGGTGGTCAACATGCTGCAGCCAGGCGTAGCAGAAGCCCTAAGCTATGGATCGCTTATATCTGATATCTTACCGTATCCTGTTCCCGAGAATTCTTACGAGATGGCGTTGTTATTTTGCTGCTGAACACTTGCAAAATATTAAAACTGCATGCAACCACACCCGGCCCGTTATGATGCCCAGTTTGGCTGCCTGAGCCAATATTATTCGGAGCGCAACAAGGGTTGCGCTTACTGTGGCTGAAATGATAAGGATCCCCAAGACTTCGCACACTGAGAGTGACTCCGACATGCGCCCTGGATATTTGATTCAAACATATGCCGAATAAGCTTGTACGGCACTTTATTATGACGGATATTTGGCTTGAAACAAACAGCCTGTGGTGAATAGATTAACATAGGCAGATATTGAGAAAGCCAAGCCTTCAGTGTCTCCTATTTACAGCTATCTCCTGGGTATCGCCAGCTAGCCATGCGATAATGACGGTGAAGCCACTTCAGCACTTCATGTGAGGTGGTGGCTGACGAGATACAGCTTCCCGCGGAAGTCGGGCCCAGACTGCTTGGCAGCCAAATCAGGACAATGTCGGTTGACTGAAGTTGCACTACCAACTTGCATGCTTTCTCAGTTCTACCAAGATAATTGGCTATTGAAGACCTTTCCAGTGACGTGGGCTGAAGCTTGTCACGGGAGTCATCACAAGAGGCAGGGGTAACCTAGCACAACCGGTCACTTACGAAGATCTAGATGCCAGAAAATGTAACCTGAGTGACAGTGGAGAATTTACTTGGAGACAACCCCGTCCATTGATGTACCCAACGGCGGAATATCATTACCGTGAGCTGCAGAGAACGTTGAATATAAGTAGTTCTAGTCCGGGGTATGCCGTAAGCCTCAATACCGTAGTCAATGTTCACTTGAACCCGCCCTCGGAAAGTTCGTGTTCCATCCTATCGTCAAGGTATTTTGTGTAGCATTAAGAACTCCTACGAGGGGTTGCACACTCAACCCTCTGCCACCGCGCTGTGGAAATTTCTGGAGAACTGGGATGAAGGGTCGCAGCTGTTGAGGTGCATGGTGATAAGTCCTATATGCACGTCGCCCCAACCCGTCATCGCCGGAGCTTGGCTGTCAGTCTCGCTGCACTGGCAGCGCATTTATTGGCGCTGCGTTGCCTCGTATCATAGAGGATGGGAGTATCATGGTGCGAACTCCCCGGCTGAAAATATAAGCACGCCGCTTCCCCCTTATCTCCACAGTCTTGTTCCTTATGTAGCCACAGAACTCGCTTTTTCATGTTCTCTGTATCTTCATGGTGTTACTCAGTTCCGAAATGCGCCTACGGTTTGCGGCTCTCGGCGCTGTGCTCCTCTCTGGAACAGCTTATGCTCAATGCGTAGAGGTAACTCCAGCTCAATATGCTGGCACCCCTTGGACTCATAGCCTGACCAAAACGCATACATTGTCCGACATCGCCTTCTTCAAAATCAGAGACCCCTCCGGGCAACATGTCTGCACTTCGGACCCTATCAGTGACTTGAGCCTCCTCACGTACCTATCCCTTAATTCAACTCGCGGCAGACTCCCAAACGATGTGATCAAGCGTCTAGTCATCGTCATATCCGGCGCAAATAGCGACGCCTGGGCTTACCATAAAGACGTGCTTGACGCATTGCAGGCCATGAATGATCCCGAGATTAACACCAACTCTGTTGCTGTTTTGTCGCCGTACTTCCCCAACGACAAGCAAGCAGGTACTGGATTCCCATATAACCCGAATGGAGCTACCCCTGATGCGAAGTACCCATCCCCGGCACTGGTATGGTACAGTACTGAATGGTCCGGCGGTGCAAACAACCAATATCCCCCACGCTTGAAGACCGTATCGGCATATGACGCACTGGACCAGATCATTCAATACTACGGTAACAGGAATCTCTTCCCCAATATGAAGCATATCGTGGTGTCCGGCCACTCGATGGGAGCTCAAATGCTTCACCGATATGCCGCGGTGGGCAAAACGGGAGCTCAGCTCGGGGTCCAGGTACCGATCAGCTATTACATTGCAAACCCCAGTAGCATGCAATGGTTCAGTTCTGACCGCCCCCTATCTACGGGCAAATGCTCGAGCACCTACAACAATTGGCGAGAGGGCCTTGACAACTATAGCAGCTACGGTTCTGCGCACTCGGGGACCTTGACATACAACTCTATGCTTCTGGCATTGGGCCCTGCCGCGGTCCTAGCTAATTATAAGGTGAGCGACTCTCGGGGACAGGGGGTAGGGCCAAGGGACCTCCTCTTTACGGTCCAGCAGTCACCAAGAGCTACTCGCTCGATTTTGCTGCTGGGTCTGGAGTTTCTGAGGTGTTCCCCCAGGTCCTACCGCTTTCCAGAATGAAATTACTAACACTGAGTGTCCGACAGGGTAAGACAGTTGCTCATGGCAGGGGCACGAATGATAGGGGTGACTACTCGGAAGGTAGTTGTGCCCCCTACACCACGGGCAAAGATCGACATGAGAGGTTTTTCGCCTTTCTCGAGCGGTTCCCGCCTGTTTGTCTTGTTCCCGCGGGCGAAGGCTGCCACACGGTGGACTTCGTAGCTACAACACACAACAACCGAGCCATGTTCATGTCTCCCTCGGGCAATGCCCGTCTGTTCAGGGATAACTTCAACGGCGACGGATCCCGCGCCCCCGACTTTGGCTACCCGCGGCACTCGAGCTTCGACGACCCGTACCCCGATCGCGCTCAAGCTGGCCAGCCTCTGGCCGATACGGATACCAGTTCGTATGCTGGTGGCAAGACGCATCGCGGCTGTTACACTGATGTTGACAACGCGCAATCGGTCGCCTCGTTGCCCGTACTGGCTTATACTGGCAACTTGAACACGCGCACGTACTGCGCGAACCTGTGCACCCAACAGGGATACAGCATCGCCGGAGTGAAAACAAACCAATGTTATTGCGGTAACGCACTTGGATCGCAGACCAAGAGGGTTGTCACCTCTTCATGCGAGACGAAATGCCCCGGCGACTCTAGTTTCTGCGGCAATGCCAACCGCCTATCTATTTTGTCTAGCGTCAGCGTCTAGTTGCAACGTACTCGGCGAGTTGATTTTACTTTAGTCTAAGTGCCACTTAGATATTCAATTAGTGGAAATTCTAGAGGTCATGATGGCAAGGGGTATTCGGAGGTTGAATGGGTTGTATTAAAGTTGGATAGGGAACTCCTCTAGACCTGGGCTTCGTGAGAATATATTTAACGATACAACGCTTGAACTAATACAGTTCGAGCGCTCGATGTTGTAACTTTGACAGACGTGAAATCTCTTTATCTAGGCTCTAGCGCCATTTCCTAACAACCTCCATGCATGCTGATACGGGGTCATGTGTGCATATGCATGAAATACCATGGAATGCGGTGATTTGTATATATAATGAGGTTTCAGGTTCTACGTCTTTAGCATAGCTCTTCATCCAGCTTCAATACACTCATTTCTACGCCTGAACATCTTCACGCCATTTCAATGCGTCCTTGACAATGTATCAATGAATAGGACAGTTTGGAGTTATGGAAGATTGATTCCAGGTTAAGTCTAATATAGCAAGACCAGGGCGGTGTATTTTGATTCGTCATTTTCTCTTACACAGTCAGTTCAGGTGTCTATCATCTTTCTGGTCTACTTCGTTTGTATAATAGAAACCCATTTGAAAAGGCAGTTGAATAGCACTGACAAGCTTATTGTATTCATGTTCCGCATACTTCATAGATGTAGCACGCGGTACAAAGGCTGGAGGGACGAGGAGAGCCCGTCATGTCGACTTCTGAAACGTTGCTCCCCTCTTTCCATTTTTGTTCTTCGTTTCCCTGACCACCATCTGTAGGATCAACGATATCGGTTATCTCAGAAGAGCCCACGCTAATCCTAGCACCGAGAGATGGGGAGAGATGAGGACTCGTTCATTCCGAGGGCTCATGCCCGCCGGAACCCTCATTCACCCCAGCGCGCACCGCCACCGACGATGGGATTCGATCAGAACCTTGCTATCCTTCACATATCCCTTCTTGTAGGCATCTTGCGAATCGCCGGTTCCTAGTTTCTGGATTTTAAGTTATGGTTGGCGCGCGCTCTCTCCAGCCTCAGTTGGCGAGAGTTATCTTACCGCGCCGCTAGGCTTGACTTGACGGCGACCGCCGACTGGGATCCCTGCGGGGATTGTTGGTCGATCTCCTGGGGCGCAATGCCCGATGATCTTTTTGAAAATATGTGAGCCAATGGAGAAGTGGTTGCATTGCCCTACTATATCAAAAGTAACGGAGGCCGCCAACCAACCAGCCATGCCGCCGTTTGTCGTTTCACCCCGCTGTCAGCCTCCAATGGCAGCCGCTCACCCGCGTTGAAGTTCCCGATTCATGCCGGCTGAGTAAAACTGCCCAGTCGCAAAGCAGCCGTGGTGGCCGGATATGGAGGTCCGAAACGTGGCCGCGGTAAGCGCCGAGGTTGGGTTGATTGACGTGCACTGCCTCTCCCTCATAAGTTTTCTCGTTGGCCCGTATTTGGACCTCCATTGGATCACAGGTTCGCATTTATTTGAACTTTCTGCTCAATTTGCAGTTACTCCGGACTCTTGATGTTTTCAATATTGCAACCGCAGCGCCGTTCATATCGCATGTCGGTTTTGCATTTTGCGCTCCCTGTGCCCCCAGGGACCATAACCATAGCCGATAATGCCAGGCGTCATCGTCGCCGAGTGCGACAGCCGGCCACGTCAACAAAGGTCTCACCTGGGCGGGATCATCCTCTGGCTTCCCAGAATAAAGAACATAAAGATCATGGACGACAATCTGGCAAAGGGGTGCTATCACCATCCCGTCGTCATCCTTTCGGCCGGACTGCAGGACGGGAAAGTAGACGTACTTTTTGTACGTCCCATTTCAAATTCAAACACACTACTACCTCCATAGCATAGAGTAAAATCGCTAATTCCTCAAATAGCTCACCTCCTTCAACGAGACATCCCTCGAGCTCAGACACCCGCACAACCTCAAAGCCCGGCGCGCGCACCTACCCATTGAACCATGTAGCCCTCATCCAGACAATGGGAAGTTGCTGACGCTAGAAAATCGATCCCCGGGGCTCAGGAAGAACTCCTACGTCAAAACACACCGGCGGCAGACCGTGACGTATGCTAACCTGCAGCCGTACGACCTCGAGAGGCCGGACGGGGACTTCGCGCTGTCGCGGAGGAGCTTCCAAGAGCTCATCGAGTACGCGAAATTCTCAGTCCCGCTCCCGGACGTCCTGCAGAACGATTTGGGCATATGTAGTGCACACTCACAACAGGCGGAGTCGGTAGCAAGGCGGTATAGCGATGTTGATGATGGCTTTGTGGATTTCCTGTCGGGGCCTCGAAGGGAAGGTGTTTCAGAGGATAATATCCCAACTCTTTGGGATATGTCGACGCGGCATGAAGAGGCGAGACCGGCGGCTGCGACGGCGCAAACGAGACTGAAAGCGAAACGCGCACATATGAGATATCAACGGGCCCTCCTCGAGGCAGTTAATGAATATCACGGCCCCCATGTCCACACCCACGTCCATTCACATACCCGGACGTCCATCTACAGCGATATCCCAACAGACAGGCTGGCTCTGCTACCGGTTCACAACCACGGCGGCTACGGAACCCCAGGTCCATACCTACACTACGGCAGCCCCACTCAGCACGCAGCCGTCCGAGGCGCAATGCCGCCTAGACGGAAGAAGTGGTGGGGTTGCTTCGGAGCCATTCTACGCGGTCTCTGTGGCGTAATCCATGGCTCCCCCCCGCCCCCGTCCCGCGCCCCTTGGGGAAAGGTTTCCTTGGTCGTTTTCATTCTGCTACTATTGTTCTGGGTCGGCTATGGGGCATACGGGCTCAATCTCTGGACGATTGATGCCGTCAAGACATGGCTGGATAATATCGGTCACAAGATCTGGGGCATCGTGCATGGAGTTAGTCAATTCGGATTATCGCGAATTTAGACTGGGGGTTGGGATGTTCTCGTACTTCTCAATAATCTAGAAATCACAGCAAACAGTTAAACGGCAGGGGATGAGATCAGATGGACTTAAAAGCGATTCTCCGTGGCTTCGAATAAAATGGTAATCTGGAAAGGCTGGCATGGATCATATGTGAACGCCACTTACACGCCACATCAGGGGTGCGGGTTCTTCGTACGGCTCGCAACCAAGCTTTGTAGGTAGACTATACCACAAACACAATGTTGACGAAGGTTACTGGATGCCACGAATGAATTAGTTGCATCGCCCAGCCTGGATAGTTGGTTTTGTGGTCATAATACTACTGACACAGTTAATGGTATAGATTCGAGAAGGCAGTATGGTCTGTTCATGGCTGATTTTGGAACAGGATATCCAGCAAGCCTGGGTGATGCGATGATCAGCCGCCTAGGTGATACCCTTAGCTATAGCGAGCTTCTCATCCATAGACGAGGAATGAAGGCCGATTTCGTCAAGTTCATCACATGATCATAGGAGAACAACCTCATTCCTCGGTCTATACGTTCGGCTTCCACTTTCACTTGTGTTAAACAGTTCGTCTTAGGGTTGCTTGATTCAATATTAACCTACAACGGCAAACAAATTTCCTAGATATTGCTAAGCCCTCTTGTAGTTGACAAAGCATGTCCCCCAAGATCCTGGGGCAGTCGTTTAGTGACGAGTAGAGTTTAATTCGGTTAGCACGCAGGGACGTGGTTCGATCCATGACATTATCATAGCCTATAGGAGCTACGAACGAAAATACCTCAGGAGAGTTAAAGATGCTTGTTTGTTGCAAGTTACAGACCACTATGCGGTCTTCTATTTATGCTGTTTTCATTCAATATTGTCAGACCTAGCTGAAGTCGATCAAACAGTTAAGCCTTGGCTCTGTTTGATCAGCTACTAAAGGGAAGTAACTTTATGCACTCCGGGTTCCTTTTTCTCTCAGCTACAGCTGTATCTACGTGTATATAAGGAGGGTTCGTTACCTTCACCTCCTATCCAGGACCTTCTAGAGGTTATGCAACCTTTAATACACTTCTTCAGTTATATGCTTCAGTGTGTGATGTCAGGGTCTCACAAATATAAACAGGAAAAAAAGGAGAAAGAGAACTATGGAAGGGATATATGTCATCTGTCTGATAATTGCATAGAGTCGCTATGCAATTGCTAAGAAAGTAGCGATAGATGGACGTCAGTTACAGTTGGTATAATGTGGGGCAGCAGCAATTTATTATGTACTATGTAAACATATCGGTAAAGATGTTGGCACAATTGGGACACAGTAGATTTAGAGATAAGATAAGCGTCTGCAAGCTTCTTATCATTCCGCAAGCAATTGAGGCTCCATCCATGTTTAATCTTGGTCTTTCCTCTTTAGCTACCGCAATACCAAACATCAATAAAATCATCCTCTTCACCGTCATCCTTGCAATTTGACTGCTTAATCAGAATATCCCGTTCTTAGCTGGCATGGACTACAGATCGCCGTCGCGCGACCCGTCTCCCACTCCACGGTCGCGATACTCCAGGTCACCTTCGCCGGCGCGTCGTCCGAGATCCATCACGCGATCCCCGTCACCTGCCCCTCGTCGCAATGGCAGATACCACAGCGACAGTCGGAGTAGAAGCCGGAGCAGATCCCGGAGCCGCGGCCGAAGTGAGAGTCCCTTGAGAGGTAGCACCAAGGTGAGCGATGCTTCATCTTTGCATACATGGATACATACCTACTTGCATTACCTACGTATGTTGCACATGATCGCGCTGACTTTGTAAAATGTAGATCGTCGTCGAGAAATTGACCAAGAACATCAATGAGGATCACTTGCGGGAAATATTTGGTCATTACGGTCCCATCAGAGATCTCGATCTCCCAATGAACCGACAATGTTAGCTACCCACGTCTTAACCTCACCTTTCCTTCACCACTCACCATCTCTTGTAGTCAACACGAACCGCGGTACGGCGTACATTCTCTACGTACACGAGCAAGACGCCGAAGCTGCGATATCCCACATGCATGAAGCCCAGGTCGACGGCGCCATCATCAACGTCTCCATAGTCCTACCCCGGCGCAAGTTTTCACCTTCGCCTCCTACTGCGAGCCGGGGTGCGAACATTGATCCCAGACTCCCCGCCCCAGGTAGAGGTGGTGGCCGAGGAGCTGCCGGCGTCGGCGCTGCTCTCGGTGGCAGTGGCAGAGGCCCCGGTTTCGGTGGAGGAAGGCCGCCGCGTGGACGACCGGCTCGGGATGACTTCGATACCTACCGTCCTCGCTCTGCATCGCGCTCGAGGTCTCCGCCGCCCGTCTACCGTCGCGGTCGCAGCCGCTCAGCTTCGTATGATTCCAGATCGCCGTCTCCTCCCAGACGCCGGGGCGGACGGAGAGACAGCTACGACGACTACGACGACCGCAGGCGGAGCCGTAGTTACGATAGCTACAGAGACCGCAGTCGGTCCCGTAGTCGGGGTCGCGGGTATCGCTAGGGGGATGCGATGCTGCTTACGAGACCAGATTCTTACCCTCGCCAGGGCCTCTATAGTCTAACCTTCGATGGTATAGACCCGGTAGCAATCCTTGCCCGCCGGACGCGGTGCCTCCCTAATTGTTGATAGCCCGAGTGAGGCTACCTCCGGAAACGCCAGGGCAATTCCTGGGCGTAACTATTATAGTGATCGCAGTTCTTAAGAACGTGGCCGGGGCGACCATTTACTAGAGGGGATTTCTGGGCTTGAGAAAAGTGTGCGTCACGGTGCCGACGTTACGAGTCGTAGAAGGGTGGATTGATACCAGGCTAGGTACGCGGTAGGATAGGCTGTCGCTCTCGGCCTTGCTATGAGACTGGATTCTTCCTCGGTTAGTAATTGATTTCATGCGATCTCCATCAGCGCGACGTTGACGATCCTAGTTCGCCTCGTCCATAACCTGTCTCCCCACCGCGCTTGATCATCTTAAGCTTAAATAAGTGAAGCTCCAGTTTTTGACACCACACGATTATTGACCTCAGAATGCGCGATTCCACTCATGAAGACGTTTTGTCACCTAATTAATCAGCAGACATTTGTAATCACTAGCACGAATATCACGTCTACTCAATTCCCCAAACTGGAGGATCGCCTGAGTCCGCAGCTATAAATGCCAGTCGAGTTCGTCGATGGGAGAGGTTCGAGGCATGGTCATCATTCACGAGTGCTTCACCAATCAAGTCACCATCTTCCCGCAGCTGAATTTGGCTCGGGGCTGGAATATTCGCCTTGCCCGCAACCATGGCATCGAAGAACGCCCTCCCGGCTCCAAGACGGATTATCGCGTCGAATCTCCCACTCCCAAGGACCAAGGCCGCAGAGCCTGGTGTTGAACCGGGAGTACTCATGGCCGTAGACGTCCTCGAGCCCGAGCCCATCCTTGGAGGTTCCTTGATGAGAACACGAGTGGCCACAAGCAAGCGGGTGCCAACCAGCAATGATGGACTGTGAGTTCTATATCATATTTGGCACGTCGAATTGGACTTTCGTGAAGCTGACAGCCAACCGTTGTGTAGTAACGTCCCACTGGACGATGTCCCGGGTGCCGGCATCGTCCTGCCTGGTGGACTTAATGTTTACTACTTAGACTTGGCCCCATACACCGAGGGCACGATGGTGCGTATATTTAGGCTTTTCTCGAGGGGAGAAAGACTCATTGTCACCAAACTTACCCTTGGCCCCCAACCGGTTGAGCGAATGCTGACTCATTACGTAGCACCGAACCACTTCGACGGATTATCTAGTTATCGTTCAAGGCACCCTGAGTCTTATGACTCCGCCACGAGAGCCTTATACAGTAAAGGATGGGAAAGCCACCTATGGTGGACCGGTTGAGACTCTCTGCCAGCCTGGTATGTGGAAATACAATGGCACCACTCCTGTCGTGGTACCTCGCCCCCAAAGCCTTCCAAATTTCCTCAATGCGCGTCTATCTTTAACTATACACGCTTTGAGTATCGAGATGTGCTCATGGTGGATATTCGATCTAGCGTGCAGCTGCTGACTTGGTGGGTCATAGGCGAAGTAGTCCTTCAGCGCGGTATGATGCATGCGTAAGCTCTCCGAAATCTCCTACTGGCCCGAAAGAGCCTCCTAAGGACCGTCCCGCATAGATACTAATAGGGTCTTCAGGTTATCGAATCATACTGACAAATGGGTTCGAATACTGGTTATGGTGGCGGACTCGGAACCAAACCGCGTGCCGATTGAACCAAGAGAACCCGACGCGCAGGAGGATTCCAAGATTCTGGGTGATGCTTGGCTTGCCTGATACCGCTGAGTTGACAGGCAAATTGTGGCCATCGGCGAGACGTGCAAGGCCCCTACGAGGCGTAACCATGGGGGAAATCGTTTAAGCAAGGTCGGTCCTTGGGACTATCTGTCCTAGACGATGTGTAGCGATAGTACCCCCACGCTGCGCTGCAAATTCGGTTGCGCCTCCCGCGAGTGAAAAGGGGAGCTTAAGTGGGTTACGACTAGCCGTTAAGGTCGTTCCTGTACCACACGAGTCGCGGCTCCTACTCGCCGGGTAGCGCGTCCCGATTTGTGATACCATAGCTGTACTCGCACTCACTCCTCTATTGGACGCTTTGGCGAGCTGAGAAAAAGCCTTGCATCCGCTCTGAGTTGATTCATCTTCAGACCAATCACATTTTCTTCCAAACAGATGGTTGCCTACCTCGTTCATCCCTCGAATCCATCTGTCCGGCCCAAAGCCCGATGGTCGCCTCCCGTGAATCCGCGCTTATCTCTGCGCCTCTCGGCTCTCCACCTGTCAGCATTATGGGATGCGCGGATATGATGTCGTGACCCTGTGGCCGTGCGGGGAGAATCGGTTCTGCCGCTGAATCCGCCTCGGCATGCCGTGCGCCCCCGCGGCTAGGCTAGCTGTCCGAACTGCTGTTTCACCATCCTCCCCCTTAATGTATTCGATCCTCTCCCCTGAGTCAGCTGGCTATGCGTCTATGACTGGCAGTTCCGCTCCGGCGATCGGGTCGCAGCCCGGACTGCGAGCGCCTCGATAGATGTCGCGGTGACATCACTTGGTTACCGGAAATAGCAGGTCTGGGTACCGGGCTGGCCGCCTAGCCATGTGCTCGCCTCGAAAAGCCCTCTTCAGGGCGGCCGCAGACTAGGCCTAGGACGTGAGTTAGCTAATCGGGAAATACGAACTACATACGATGGATGAATGTGATAGGGGCGTCTGAAACGGACACCACGGTGATGTGTCTTTAGTCCTAAGTTCGGACCGTGCTCTATACTGCTCTTTGAATGCATCCCGTATACATGACTCCATCTTCGGTATAGCTATTTCGGTGCAGAGTTAGGCAGACGAGATGAGGCCCAAGGCGAGACGTTCTCACGACTCCTGCATCATTACTATATCGCGCCGCTATGATGCACTTTCCTGCCACGATAGCTTCTGGTTGGGTTTGTCTGAAGTATATAAGGCGAGTTGGGTTGGCTCAGAGTCTGTAGTTAGTATCCCCTAGCAACATCAAACACCACCCGACACCAACAGACAACTTAATCCACGAACCACCTACATATTCAGCTCAGCCTCCTATTTCCCTAAGCTCCTACGCGATGATACTACTCAATTCTCTCCACGATTCCCCTTTTCCACATCGTGATGCTGGCCGCTCGTTCTTTCCCTGGGCCTACGACAAGTTTCGCAAGAATAGTTGCTTTGAGGTGCTCGGAATCCATCAGGATAACCTTTCCGCTTCTCTAGAGAAGCCCGCCTCGCTTCCGGACCCGCCGCGACCCCCAACGCCCGGGCCCCCTCCAAGGCCGACTCCGGTCTCTCCGCGCCCGCCAGTTCCTTCACCACCGCCGAGCCCGCAGCAGTCAATCTCTGCCTATGGGCACGAAGATGCCTCCACGTCCGTTCTCGTTATTATTTCATACTCGGTGGCCGTCTGGACGCTTCGTTGGGGGTCCATGGCACGCCCCCACCCCCCAAGTCCACCCAGTCCAGGGCCAAGGCCAGGCCCGATACGCCCCAGGCCGGACGTTCCCACCCCCCCTCCTAGCCCTCGTCGATCAAATAAAGGTGCTATCAGGCACGATTGCTCGGCATATCCCAGTGACGTAGACGGCGGCACGGAGGTACGAGCTAAAATATCAACAATGACGTTACCAGCCAAGAAGGCTACCCCTTCCAGGTCAGCGCTTCCCCCATCACCTCAGCCATAGATGGGAGCGAGCACATGGCTCCAGCGGACCGCGCAACTCAGCCTGCTGTAATTCGGCCTTTGCAACCTAAGACGGTGGCTACCGAGGGGCTTATCGAGGATGCCGTCTTGAATCCCCGATTGGTTCCCGGACCCCGCAGCCAGCCTCAATTGCGGTCGAGGAAGTAGACGTGGATAGCTGCCCAACTCGCTCTAATCTATGCTACGAGAGCTGCCTCCAATTGTCAGGGATACGAGACGTCTTAGGAGCCAGCCGTCAGCTGGTCAAATAATTATATGCCCGATCGACATGTCGTTCCCAATCAGAGGGGATCATTGCAGGACTCGACTACAGAGCAAAAGCTGGAAATGACCTTCGGCTGCGGTCAAACGAAAGTATAACTAGCACATTCACTGCCTCTGGACCTTGGGTCGAATGCTTCCACCAACGATGGTCGCTGAAAGGCCCAGTGTTTGCGGGACCTCACCACGACGGTCAATAATAGCGTCCATGTGAGCACCCATTCAACAACAGGGGCGGAGAAGGGAATTATGGTAGGATGTTACGGAAAACCCGTAGGGCTGACGGGACGATCTCGGCAGATGAACAGAGGTTCTGCAGTATGGTTGGTGAAAACCCCTGATGCATACAGGAGATGCAGTGGGTATGCAGGGGACTCAGCCCCTGACCCCGGGTTGATCACTGATCCTCTCCTGGATTACGAATCCCAGCCAATCCCTCGTTTTCTTTGTGTTTCTCTTTCTTATTCTGTACCTCTAATTGGTTACTTTTGTTTTCTCTTTTTATTTCCCCTTTCTCTTCAATTGGCCGGGCCCGTCATAGATTGGGGGGAGTAACGCAAGTGGATGGATGCATTGTTCGTTCTTTTCCCCTTACAAGCACCATTAGACTAGAAAAAGCATACTACTTTACCTTAGCAAGTCAGACTTTGGCCCCAAATTCTCACACGGCCCCCCAGCCCGCGGTCGCCCCTAGAAGAGCGTTATTCCGAGGATGCCGGAACCTTCTTAAACTATGTTCCACAATATGTTTCACGTGTCACAAAAGAGCTCTCCCCGTCATCGCCAGATACCTGTAAAGTTACGCCACACGTTTCTACAGTAGAAGCGGCCCTAGTATACTCACGTCTTACTGTACTCTGATGATAACGTCAGTGGCGGCTGTGGAGCCGTCGTGGCGCGTTTGGGGCCTTACAAAAGTACACGAAGGTGGAACCACGGAGCCTCCTCAACCGGGGCTGCTGCGTTCTGTCCGGCATGCAGGTTTGGTATTTCAGCTTCAGTTTGTGGCTGTGTTCCTTTCTTCCTGAATGAGCAGAGCTGTCGTGTCTTCCCGTTACGCCACCTCTGGGACCCCGCGCCTCCATCTTCCTGCGTCTACGTCGCTACATTAAGTCGAGACCTGGCTTGCAATGAAACATGCTGAAAGAGATTGGGCAGATTGAATTTCGACTTCACATCACGCCGTCGCGCTCTTCATGTTGCTTAGGCCGGGCTTCCTCCCCAACGCACCTCGACACCACTGCTGAATAGCCCCCGGCCCACGGTTTTCCCCGCTCTTGGGAAACATGTCATTACGAGAAAGCTTCCACTATGGTACTCGACAGACACAGAGAAAACCAACCATAGACCCGGCGAACGTATTCGAACGTCGTCTGTCGGGGCTTGCGGCAAGTAACGTCCGCAAGGGACTCTTAATTGAGCCTCCGGTTCGGCTGTTCTCGCGCTGATGACGTACATACAACAGCGGGTCCCCAACTTCTACGGGTTTAACATACTCGGGGTGCTGCCGAACCCGAGGTAACTACCGGCTATCGTTTCAGTCAAGGACTGGTTTGTCACACAAGTCGTAAGACAGGGGAAGAACATCTTTGCTTACTGCTATGGCGATGATCATCCACCGTTCTATAAGCTAAGGCCGCGGGTTCCTACGCTGGTGAACGCGACTGAGGCGACGGAAAGGGGGAAACGAGGCTTACCGTGGAACTTGAAGTAGGTGCCCATTCCTCCTCAACCGCAGAGCGGCCGAGTTCTTTCCACTGGCTTTGCGGGTTTGCTGAGCTACCAAGTTCCTCCTGGCTAGGTGCACATTGGCACAACTCCTGTCTGCCTTATTCTCGTTAGGAGAAGCAGCGCGGAATTTTAACCGACAGAGCGCGGAGAGGAGTTTGCAGTAAGCAGCGACATGAATGATACCATCACGTACTCTGGGCTTTGGCAAATAAATCCGATTGGGCTTTGGTGGCTGGACTAGAAAGTGCGTGTGAGCCTTGGCCGCTTTGATGGTTATGAGAATCAGGCCATACCAGAGCCCTTCTTCCGACACTATTAGCTCCGCAACATCCTCTCCTTTGGTAATAACTCACTTCGCCCACATCCTATTCATTCTGAGTCGAGAAGATGTATATCTCATAGTACCCGGTGAGTCCAATTTTCAAGTATCCAACCCATCATGCCCTCATCCGGACCTCAGGCGGGATAACCCCCAATTTATCCATCATCCCGAGAGTTCGACAAGCCAAATTCTAAAGAGGGATCAAGGATATCGTGGGTCCTGAGTTCCTCAGCCCTATGTTCCTTTGAAGTCCAGCCTGGACATGCTATTTGAGCGCCACTCCTTAGTAAGGTACTTCGTAAACACTGACAATTTCCCGAGTGGTGTCCCTGACATCGTCAAGGGAGGCCAGGCTTTAGGTCATTTCATGGAACGGTAAGCCTCTCTACGTCTAATTTGAAGAGATTTTAGTTCGCGGCGAATTGTGCAGCTAGCGGAAATTGAAAGCTGTATATACAGCAAGGAGTTAGTTCGCCCCTGAATCCCAGCAGCACAACAGGTTGGAGGTCAGTAAAGGCTTCCTAGGGGATTACCGTATGCTCACCCAGCCGTTTAGATAGATGTCGAAAACCGCAAGAGTGTACTTCTAAGAATCACAAGCGAGTTGCACTGTGAGTCTCCACGCCAAGTTTCTCATGTCTCATGTTTCGCTTGACACCTCTTTTCCCGATAGTCGCGTCACTGTCCTGAAGCTCCTAGGAACCTTCGTTTAACATATATCCGGGATGAACATGTAGTAGACTATTCTAGGGTTCCCGGATCTAGATCCAACGATTCGAGCTCAGGTTCAATGTCAGGCTAGCAGACTTTTCTACAATTTAACACTCGCTTGCCCCTAATGCTCTCATAGGTGTGATGTCTTGTCTGCACCTCGATATTACTGCCTGGGCACCTTGTGTGAGCTGGGTGTTTCCCTTCGGAGAGAGCTTTACGCTTTAGACTGGAACGAGGAGAGCCCAAGGTAAAGACCTGATACGCTGTTACTACCGCAGGAGGTGCCGGGAGCTACTAGGGAGTCAGGGAAGTAAAGCTGCTCGGACATCAGGTATGCCCAATTACCATCATAAGCCGGTACGGTTGCTAGATATATCCAGCTAAAAGGTGTGATACACTGACTTTTTGTTATTCGTTAACCAACCCGCCCATTTCGATCAGAGCACCACCTCAAAGACCAGGAGCATATCACCTACCGGTAATCTCTGATCCACGAACTCGATCTACAGAGCCCTGTCACTACACCGCATGCAAAAAGCTGCTAGCTTAATAGGCTGCTGTAGATCGCGTGGACTTCATGGACTCATAGATAAACCGGTACGTCGGCGACGGCCCAGTTAATAGGGTCATGAGTCCATATCATGGAAGGTGAGCTTTCCGTGTCCCTACAACGTCATGTAACCGTATTCATGTTGGGAGCATAACCTAAGCCATTATACTGGGTTGAGTGAACTGATCTTCGGCGTCGGCTCTGTCCGGGCAGTCGTCGCCAATAGGCCTATAGAGATTTATGCTGAACCCTCTATTGATCCAAGTTCGCGTACGATATAACAGAGACGAAGGGGATGTTGAGAAGGTCTTCTCACATGATATCTACTCTCTTTCCTAACGGAAGGAGCATTATCAAACTCCCGAGATCATTAGTTTCTACGCAAATCAGGTTGGAATATTTAGGGACTCAGGACATACTGACCCTTGGTACGTAATACCCGTGTGAAAATGTGAATGCCGGTTTGCACCGGCGCGCTGTGACCATCTCATTGCTCTCGAGACGGTCTTGCCAACATGCGCCTTCTCCGTGCGGGGCACACTCCGTCTTCACAGTTATCATTTATGTACCCAACATGAGCAACATTATCGCGTGTCTCACAGCTGAGTAGTTAAGCGAGGGCAATCCCTGTTTACTCGGTAAAGGATATTGCCCTATCGCATGATGATCAGGGAACCAGGCATGGCCTAGTATTGTGCTCTCAGAAACTTGACCGCACAATGGGGGTGGATACTCGCGGTCCCCTGGGTCTTCTGCCACATCCCTGGGCCCGATAGATATAAACATCACCCCATAGGACGGAAACCGAGCCGGGTCTAATTATGATTAACGAGAAATCGAGGCATTCTGCGCGCTTGGCCATCGCCCTTGGCTGTCGTGAGACTATTGTTCTCTCGTATCTATGCTTCCCACATGGCGCTAACAGGGTTACTGCAGGAACAGGGGGCTTGCTGCTAGCCACCAACCGTCACTTCTCTCACGCACAGGACTGATGGATTCTCGCGTATCTTTATCAACCCCGTGAACGAACAAGGGCTCGCATGTCCTCTTATCCACAAGCTTTGTCGTGTTGTACTTCACGACATGCAGAATGTCAACATGCCGGAGAATTAGGTAACGACCCCTCACACATAACAGGAAGGCTATAACGTGTATAGACACCTTAGGCGAGATGTCTCCCTACCATTTCCCGGTACCTCATGGGGAACTCGAATTCGATAGTATTACCCATCATAGAACCCGGTAGCGCAACCATTGGTGTTGTATGGTAGATACTACCTTGGCAAGGAGCTATCTACGTAATGCACTCCCCGATCGCTACGCTGAGAAAGTCAGCGACTCGAGGCTGAGCACAGCGCCCACTAGCTGAAATGCAGTGGAACTTAGCATGTTTGTTGTCCCTGAAGAGACTGTTGCGTCCATGGTGACGGTTGTCTGTCTCGTCAATCCGCCAAGGTTCCAGGCCTTGGGTTCTCTCCGTGAACACCACATACGTCCTAGGAGGGTATCAAAACTGTAGTCGGCCCTTCGCCCTTCCGAGTACCCGCGCGCCACGACCGTGTGCCATTCTTGCTTGTTTCGATTCTGAAGCGTAGCAATATTTGCAAGCTGCGAGGACTCGACCGCCGTTCTCGACGCATTGTTTACTCAGCCTGCCCGCCTCGCACGGCGTCGCAAGCCACGGTGTCGTCAATGCAGATTAAAATGTGAGATCGGGCAGGACGACAATCCTGTTGTGCGTTCAGTATGCCGCGGCCATGTTTCCAGTTTGTTGGACCATTGTCTAATATATTACAGTCCTGCAGGAAGCCAGACGATTCATTCTTTCGTGTCACGCTAAGCCTTCCTCTATACACCTGAGAATACTTGCAGGTTTCGATATCTGACTTGCCGCCATGCACTGAATGAGTGCCGCATTCGACTCTGCGTCATCTTCGTCGCATCTGGCATTGCAGTATCCATATCAATTGTTGTACAGCACGGGGGGTTCCAATGAGTACCCGCTAGGGTGGGTAACCAACGAGTCGTGCTTCCTGATGTTGTGGGACGATTTTGCGCTGCACAGTGGATCGGCTTCAGATTATAGGCTTGATGCCTACGGGCTCTAGCTGCCATGTCGCTGGACTTTGCGGTTAAATAAGGCAAGCCTAGCTAACTTGGAAGTCTATAGACCCCAGGCCCCTCTCCGGGGTGGTCGAGAACCAGGCTTCACAATATTTGACATGTTGAATCCTAATAGCCCAGTCCGGCACTTAACAGATATTCCCTAGCCTGCGTGCGAGCATCAAAACGCTTGCTTACAATACGCAGGGGCATTTTCTGTTAGTTCCCTCCACCGGGTCCACTGTGCGTCGATGTAAACTCGCACACAAATTTGCGTGCGGATAAAACATATCCAATAGTTCCGTCATGTTAACACTATTGGAAATTACTAAAAGGAGATCCGGAAGCAAGTGGTTTATGTACATTCCATACAATTTCTACAGCACTCTACACTTTAACCTCTCATAGCAACTACTGGGCCTACAGAGGCAACTTAACAGAAAATGCCCCTTGATACTGACAGGTCGTGACCAAAATAATTGTCACACCTTTGGTTAGTGGGTCCTAAGAAAGTGTGACAATTATTTTGATCACGACCTGACTGTATTGGGCTTTTCCCGCCGCCTTTTCAGTACCCCTGATGCCACACGCGTAGCAACGTGGGCCGTTATAGATCCCATCTCCTAATCCAGTATAGATCCGTTAAAATTTTCCGATTTCAACGTGATTCTGAAGTACTATACATCTCGAAGAACTACATGGTCTAGATAAGCTTCTACAGGGTACCTCTACAAGCTGCAGGCCGTACGGATCTCTCTACCCAGGTAGTGAAGCGGATAGCTATGTAGAGTTCTACTTTAGGTAGACCTTCCGACTCTAATGCTACCTAACTGCATCTTCTTACCAGACTTCCCGTATGAGACCCTCCAGAAACATCCCGCTTCATGTTCCTGGTCGTCGAACATAATAATTGTCGTTGATTCCACCTCTATAACAGGCCCCAGCTGCAGGAATGCGTTCCATCTTAACACTCGCTTGACCTGTCAATCTTTAAGTCGCAAGCTCTCCTATATACACTTTATAGGGGTTTGTTCTTCGTAATAGTATAATTCATAATCGCGACCCGCAAGTATGGAACAGGTGGAGGGTTCCCGCCCTTTCCAAGCCCATCCATCGGTGGATGCTGGGGCGTCTGGGACATCGTCCCCTAACCCGACGCCGGTTCACAACACGATTCCCGGCACACCTGAAAATCCCTTCGGAGACGATCGTGCTCCGTCGTTGGCGTCGCCCAGTGGAAGCGTCCCCACCCCCTTCCAGTCGCCTGCCGTCTCGAGCCCCCAGCCCATCTCTAGGCCGGCATCGAGCTTCGATAGCTCCAGTGCCCTCGGACGATCCGTTGAGGCGCGAGGTCAGAGGTATTTCCATTCGCGCCGAATCAATAAAGGGGAAATCGAGAAGCCGTGGCTGGACAAAAAAGATCCTAAGGAGAAGTGGGTTACGATTCTTCCCGTTATCGGTATCTTGATCGGCCTGGGTATCGCTGGCTTTCTCGTCTGGGACGGCATCCACTCCGTGGTCCAGCATAATTACTGTCTCGTTCTGGACGATAATTTTGCTACCTTCAACACCGATGTCTGGACGAAGGAAGTCCAGGTCGGGGGTTACGGGTAAGAACTAATTTCACCTGCAATATACCAGCACTCCTATTTTATCGAAGACTAACGTGGTTTGCAGCAATGGCCACTTCGACCAGACCACGGGTGGCGATGAGAACGTCTATGTAGAGAATGGGCATCTCTTTATCAAGCCAACCCTACAGGATGCCGAATTGATCAATAAGGATACCGTGCTCAATCTCACGGCGGACGGAACTTGCACCTCGAAAGCGCTATCCGACTGTGTTGCTGCGACCAACACCACTGTGGGCAATGCAACAATCGTACCTCCCACGAAGTCTGGTCGGATAAACACCAAGAAGGGGGCCACTATTAAGTACGGGCGCGTCGAAGTCACGGCCAAGCTGCCCCGGGGAGACTGGCTGTGGCCTGCCATCTGGATGATGCCCGTCGAGGACAAGTACGGCGCATGGCCCGCGTCCGGCGAGATCGACATTGTGGAGTCGCGCGGCAACGATTACACCTATGCCCAGGGCGGCAATGACATCGTCTCGTCGGCGCTACACTGGGGACCCGATCCGGACAACGACGCCTGGTGGCGGACTAATGTCAAGCGCCCGGCTCTGCACACCACCTACTCGGCTGGCTTCAACACCTTCGGCATCGAGTGGTCGCAGAAGTATTTGTTCACCTACGTCAACTCTCGGCTGCTGCAGGTCCTCTATACGAATTTCGACGAGCCCCTCTGGACCCGGGGAGGCTTCCCCGAGTCGAACGCCAACGGCACCCGTCTCGAAGACCCGTGGACCCGGACCGGACATTACAACGCCCCATTCGACCAGCACTTCTACCTTATCCTCAACGTCGCCGTTGGCGGCACCAACGGGTGGTTCGAAGATTCTCGGAGCGAGAAGCCTTGGATTGACGGAAGCCCTAACGCCAGGAAGGATTTCTGGAACGCCAGGGACAGCTGGCTACCGACGTGGACTCAACCGGCCATGGAAGTCAGCAGCGTCAAGATGTGGCAGCAGTGCGATGGTAACGAGGAATTGTAAATATCTAGAGGGTCTCACGGCGGTCCCGATTTCGAAATGGGTGTAATGGCTTTGAAGTTCAGATCGATCTACGTACGAGGATTTCGGGAATATCATAGACGGCGTATACACTCGGGAATTTACCAATAGGGAACAACACTCTTGTTGCAAAAGGTAGCTAGCTGGTGCTGGGAGTTGATTAGGTCCTATATTCAGTAGGAGTAATTCATGCGCATATAGAAAACCCGGCTCCACCGTTCTAATTGCCCTCCCCGCATTCTTACTTTTTCAAATCCAAAATGTTCTTGTCCGACGACTGCAAACGCGCCGGTGTGACGGGACGGTTACGGCAGCATGCCGCATCGAACGATATGGGGCAGATCCGGAAAGCGGGAACTGACAGCATCCGTATCACCACATGTCGAGGAGGCACTATGCAAGAAAGGGTAAGTTCCCCCCTTACTTTCAGTTGGGAGCCCAGCTTGCTACGGATGATTTGAAAAGCTTGGTTTCTAGACCTCCCATCGCAACTAATACTAGCCGATGTCGCTGCATCGGGTTACATTCACTAAACAACATGTTTGAGCTGAGGGTTTCACAGGTAAGTTACGAATAATCGAGTCTTATCCCCCAGTATACCTTTCTAGTGTCGACTTGTCTTCGTAGAAACGGACTTCCGCGCTTGAATTAGGCTTTACCGAACGCACCACCGCCTCCCCCTTTCACCTGAGTTTGATAGACCAGTCGATGATGTGCAGCAACTACTCCGCTTAGGCCGCCGACTAATAGAGCCCTGTGACCTCTTCCGTCTGCCCTTGCTGCAATGCTTATATTGCCGCCTGTATGACTATTTAATCCAACGCCTGCCAGTGTATGGATTGTGTCGCGCCGTGTAATCCTCATCTGGCCATGTTAGCGTACGAGGCGTTGCCAGTCAACACTTGTTCTGACCTTGTCGGCATACTCCTTCATTTCCATGTCCCTGATTATTATACACTAATGAGATTAGAGGCTAGCGCCGCAAACGCCGACGCGGGTTGAAGTCGTACAGACGCTACTATCATCATGTACCTGGATTAGACGCCCCCATTGTTCCTCCTCAGGCCAGAACTAATGGCCTTGGCAAGCTACCTCTTCGATAGCAAGATGAAATTTCCGCGCGCTACATCAGCCGCTGTGGCATCATCGAGGGTCTAGACTAGATCCCATTTGCTGACTTCTGGCGCGAGCTGAGTCGAAAGCTCTCATAACATTGCTGGGCTAGCGGGTCAATTGCATTGGGCCTGGATACCCAGCCGTCTAAGGGCAGCCTGGTACCTGCTTGGACGACAATAGCTAATTGGCCAATTCGTAACGTCCCTCGAATGGCCAGGATCTGTCTCAGCAGAGTCCTGAAGAGTTAGACCTGTATCTAGTTGGATACAACTTCTATGGTCATGATAGTCTATCTCCATAGTTAACCTGTCCTTCATAAACTACATGTGCATACATTGCTCGGTGGTTGTACCTGAGTCCCTGAGCGCGCTAAATGGCGGCTAGGATAGCGTTCCCGCTCAATAGCGCCCATCCAATATCGTCGTCATTTTAGGATGGACTGATCCACCATCTGATGTAGCGGTACTTGTGAGCTTGAAGGCTGATACTAGTCGATATCCGCGGTAGGTAGCATTCTGCCGACAGCCAAGAGATGCTATTCCGGTTCCGTCCGATAGCGGCGCAAAGGATCCTTGTCCCATATTACTGTACTTTGTATTGAGTTCTCCCAGTTATACGTATCTATAGTGGATCTCTTCGGCGGCTGCCGGATCGACAGGAATCTACTGGGTTTTGTAACCAGTAAGGAGCAGCTCAATTCGTTGCACGTGGGAGATTTCTGTGGCTTCAACGGAGATAGAATCTACGCAGCCAAAAAAATAAAAGATAAAAAGCGGACTCTTAGGTTGATAGCACTGTTCAACTTAACTTCCCTTGGACCATGAACGTCTGTATGCACAATCAACCCGCCATTTTGTCTTAAAATTCTCCGCTCTTCCGCCATTGGTGACTATCTATCAGGGCAAGGATATAATACGAGTTTGTGGCGCTCGAGGCGATACCGTAGCGGCGCCTAGGGCTAGATCTGGTTGACTGGTGCAACTACGGCGCATCTGCATGCACCGTTCCCAACACCAATCATCCAATACCACGAAGCCTCGGAACAAGTGCATATGGAGCCCGGAAGCCAGCTTTATTTTTAGCGGCAAAATTCGTGTCGCATATTCCACGTTAATGAGTAGCATTTTTGTGCATATCTTCAAGGCACGGCACTACCATCTGAGATCTCGGTACTGGGTCATTCGTGGTAAAATATATCTCTGATAGGGGAAATGAGGGACTGGCTGGCGGACGTTCGACAATATACATCAACAATCCAACGTCCGCGTACAGACTTGCAGTGGCTGATATATTTATTGTATGTGCCGCCTGCTCGTCGATACTCGAGGCATTCCAAAGTTATGTCAAGCCGGTTGTTCAGCACCTTCTCCACTCGTCCACCCCACACGCCCGTCTTGTTTTTCTATCATGCATTTTCCATCGGTAAGGACCTCCGCTCGAGCGCTAGATCGTGGCGAAGCGAGAGGCCTAGATAGTGCCTGTATAGGTTAGTCGCCGCTGCTGCCAATGTTCAGCTACATCGCCTCTCATATACACAATATTTCCTCTAGACCCCTGCTTGTCGAACTTCAGGCCCTCGCCCTTGGCGCCTTCGGTCGTCTACCGTGCCTGGGCCCCGCCTCGTCGATCCAGCTCCGTGGTAATGCCCTTGTGCTTCACGATAACAGCTGAGTTGCCGCAGCAGCTCGATCCAAGAGAGCCGTTCTAGCACCCCATAAATTTTACTGTGCTTTTCGGCGCACGCCACTGGCAATAACTCATCCAAGCTGTGACAATCGCTCTAATTTGGTCGCCAGCAGCCATGCCATATATCAATTTTACCCAGTGCTGAATTGTGTCCTGGTCATATGCTCGAAGCTCTGTGAAGACCAGTCCGTTCGTTTCGTTCCCTTGAACTTGGATAGTATCGCGGCTCGTGGCATTCGCCCATCCTAGATCTGAAAGTTGGCTAAGAACAGGTCTTGTAATTGGATAAGACCGTTTTCGTGCCTCCTTGAAACAAGCTCTTGCCATCTGCATATCCACGGTGATCCGTTGTTTCTGCTTCCCTCACTAAGAGCGTTCGTCACCGTTACGTTGCCGGTTCGAACCCAATGCTGCCTTGACCGCGCTCTCATCGACAACAGCCTAGGTCTCTCCAGGGCCATCCGCTCGCTGAATTGTACGTATACATTCTCTTCCTCACACCTTGGTCCCTTGCAGGTCTTCGTGATTATATACCGCGGAATCTCAGATCAAGTGGGAGTACGCACTGGCCTCGTAGCCTTTCGCTAGCGACTATAACGGATCAGAAATTTCGTCGTGGAAGTAACGTAGTCGCTTTGAACTTGATGGTGCCGGGGAATCGCTTCAGCGCTAAATAACCCGCCAGTATTGGCGCCCGGCAGGATCACCTTAGTTACTGACGTATATATCAGAGTACGCCTTTCCTGCAAAACACGCTCAAAGGGCTCAAATCCAGGCTTGGTGCATTTAGCACCTCCAGTCCCCTCGTTGACGTTCTGCCACTGGCACCAAAGGCGCTCTTCTAGAGAGGGCCCCGAAGCTCGCCATCATGGGTATCAAGTCTTATTTCAAGGCCGAGAAGCGGCAGCCTCCAAAGACGCCCGCCGCCAATCCGGTCTCTGCTCATACCCCGCGACCACAGCTCGTCACTGAGAACGAGAAGAACAACTCGTCTTTCCTCAACCCTGATCCGCTGGACTTTCAACCGCCAACACCAAGATTCGATTCTTCGAGAAATTCGACTCAATCCGGGCGTTCCTTCAGGTCCGCGACTAACTCTGTATTCTTGGACGACATCAGACATCAGGTGATGGTAAATTACATGTATCAACAGCAGTGTAGTGCCTGCTGGGTCGGTGACGGGAGCGGTGAAATCGAAGGCGTTGTCCTACGCAAGGCAAGGGGGCATTACATGGCCTGCCCGGCGCCACTGCTCGACTCTCCGTTCGCGGCAGCTTGTGCTGCTCTCAACGTCCAGGTACGTTTCGGTCTGGCTGGCTCTCCAGGCTCTTTTCTTGTCGCTGACTGTTCCGTAGTGTGCCATGACGGTGAACTCGAGGGTCATAAAGGCTTTCCTAGACATGTCACCGGACGCCGTCGACGTACCATTGATGAACGGCCTCCGGATCCAGATCCTGCCCAGCGTCGAATACCTGCCGACGGCGAGAAAACATCAGTTCGCCGCTTTCCTGGCGTCGGATGGCCTGCTGGTTGTCTGGGATGACGACCCGGCGCATCTCATGGAGCGAGCGAAGAGGGTGCAGGAAGAGCTCATGGAGCTGGTGTGGAAGACCAACAACGATGAAGACGATGGCGGCGAAAAGAAGGAGGCCGTAAACGTGGGAGAAATCGAAACGGACGAAGAAAGCGGTCAGGTCATGCCTGAGAAGAGACCCGTCCACTTGCAGAACACTATCTTGGTCTCCGTTACGCTTGTGCTGATCACCGTAAGTTTGGGAGCTGCATGGCGTCAACTGGCCATCGAAGTATCGGTGGACGGTTATTATGTGAGATTGGCATTGATTGCGCTGGCTCCGATCCAAATATTCTTTACGGTGCGTGCGGCGGATCCAGTCCGGCTTACTGCCAATTTGAGTCTGTTGTGAGGCTGACCGTCTATATTCTGCTCTTAGCTCTTCTTTGCGCAGGTCATCGTTGGTTGCTTAGCCCAAATATTCGGACCTATCCGTCAGCTCGATACAAACTCAAAGTTCTACTCCGCGAGATTGCCGAACAGACTCAGGAGAGACGTCCTGCCTCACGTGACGGTGCAGTGTCCGGTTTACAAGGAGGGCTTGAATGCTGTCATCGCCCCTACAGTACGGTCTTTGAAGCAGGCTATCAGCACGTACGAGTTGCAGGGCGGGTCGGCTAACGTATGTCTACCCATTTTCCGACGGCAAATGTGTGTTGCGTGCAAGCGCTGACGGGGCTGTAGATCTTCGTGAACGATGACGGACTGCAGCTCTTATCCGAGGAGGAGCGGCAGGCCCGCATTGATTTCTACGCCGACCACAGCATCGGCTGGGTTGCCCGTCCCAGGCACGGCGAGAACGGCTTCTTGCGCCGTGGAAAGTTTAAGAAGGCCTCCAACATGAACTTCGCTCTCATGATCTCCTGCAAAGTCGAGGAGAAGCTAGCATTGGTCGATCGTCCTCCGACATGGTCGCAATCTGACGAGGCGGTAGCCTACGAGAAGGCTCTCAACGAAGTACTCGAAGAAGACGGTCGTGCGTGGGCCGATGGTAACATCCGTGTTGGCGACTACATTCTTATAAGTATGTTTCTAGAATCATTTCCCTGTGCCTAAAGCTGACGGAATAATCTAGTCGACTCTGATACTCGCGTGCCCAGCGACTGTCTGTTGGATGCCGTCTCCGAGATGGAGCAGTCACCTGATGTAGGCATCATGCAGTTTTCTTCTGGTAAGTGGCCGATCTCCCTACGGGCTTATTGGCTCAACACTTGTCTCTCGGGCTTTGTGCGCTGATTGGCACATGTCTGGCGCGCTTTGGAATGTACTCAGCTGACCCTCAGTGATTCAGGCGTCATGCAAGTTGTTCACACGTACTTTGAGGATGGCATTACCTTCTTTACCAACCTCATCTATACGGCCATTCGTTATACCGTCAGCAACGGAGATGTCGCTCCGTTCGTCGGCCATAATGCCATTCTCCGTTGGAGCGCTATTCAGCAGGTTAGTTACGAAGATGAGGACGGCTATGAAAAGTTCTGGTCCGAAAGCCACGTCTCCGAAGACTTCGACATGTCCCTCCGACTGCAATGCGACGGCTACATCATCCGTCTCGCGGCATGGGCTGGCGAAGGCTTCAAGGAGGGCGTTTCCCTAACGGTCTATGACGAGTTGGCCCGATGGGAGAAGTACGCCTACGGGTGCAATGAGTTGTTGTTCTATCCCATACGTATGTGGCTGTGGAAAGGCCCGTTTACGCCCTTGTTCCGGAAGTTCCTCTTCTCCAACATTCGCTTCACTTCCAAGGTCACTGTTATCTCGTATATCGGCACCTACTATGCCATAGGGGCCGCGTGGATTCTGACGACCGTGAACTACTTCCTTATGGGTTGGTTCAACGGATACCTGGATAAGTACTACGTCGACAGCTGGCAGGTCTGGTTCAGCATCATCATCGTTTTCAACGGCCTGGGTAATGTTGCTCTGGCCATCATGCGATACCGAAATGGCGAGCGCGGCTTCTTCTACGCGCTCTGGGAGAACTTCAAATGGACCTTGCTCCTAGCTATCTTCCTTGGTGGCCTGAGCTTGCACGTCTCTCAAGCTCTCCTGGCCCACATGTTTGAAATTGATATGACCGTGAGTAATTCCTGAGTGAGCTGGCATAGATAATCCTGCTCTTTCCCGCCGGTTTTCTTGAATGGAATCTGTAAGAGAATTAGCAATGCTAACTCATGTTGCAGTGGGGCGCTACGGCAAAGGAAGCCGAATTCTCCAACTTCTTTATCGAGGTGCCTAAGGTGTTGAAAAGGGTAAGAGACTCCCGAATCCCTTTTCTCCCAATCATACTCAAACGCCGTTGAGAATTCCGCTCCCCCATACTAACACGTTTTTCACATAGTTCAAATTTTCAATCGCTTTCGCGCTCATCTTCATTGCAGCCATGATCATTCTGGCTGTCGCGCCTTTCGTACCCGTCAGTTGGCGAATTACTGACTTCGTTGCCATCCTGCCCATGGCTACTGTGGCAGCCAGCCATCTGTTGCTACCACTGGCTCTAAATCCCGCCCTTATGACCTTTTCGTGGTAGTCTATTCTCCCTCTAGCCAGGTTGCCTCCGGTAATCGCGACAAGCCATATGAAAGTTTTCTTTTTTTTGCTTTTATTAGTGTTTCACCATGTTGCTTAGACTGGGGGTCGGGTTGGCCACGCTTAACCAACCAGGTGTCACCAATACATGAACTAATGTAGAAGATAGAAATAGAGTGGACACTGGGCTACCTAATAGGTGTTACGAATATATTGGCGGAGGGCGTCACTCTGGGATGGGGATTCTGTGGTAATAATAGGTACGTTGCCAAGCGGGAATGTCTGTGGCCAAGAATACCGAGTTGCTTATGAGATTAAGGTCACGTTTCGGACGCAAAGTAACGTGCAGTAATAAGAATTTGCGTTACACCCCAATTTTTCCTTGGAATGGAATGGTAATTTCTCTCAAAAGTCTCGTTGCTCCGATGAGCTCAAAGGCCAAAGAACCAGTGGAGTTGTGGACTTTCGCTATGACGTTATGAGACCCTTTGATTTGGCTTTCGCAAGTTACAGGACCAATAGTAAGTGAATCAAGCCCTCATCAAGCAGACGTCCGATGAATGCGGTTATAGATCGTCGTCTTGGTGCTACGGCCCACTACCTCTAACCAGTCGATAGGCTGCGATAATCGGCTACCAAATACCGAGATTAGATCCAAGCAGCGCTACTGCAGGAACCTGGCCCGAAGCCTCGAGCGTCCCCAGAAGCTGCCGGCATCCTCTGGCTCTACAGTGGTGACGTGGATGGCGTCCCCCCTTTCATTGGACACCGTTCAACCCCGCCATGAAAAGGGGGGAGGACCCTTTTTACCCCTGATTCTCCGATTCTGCTTCAATGCCAAATGCCAAAAAGTTTGTGGTAAACAGGTGGGCTATATGTGCGATGGAAGGCGAATCAGGTATCATTCCAAGCACTTCGAGCTCGGACGCATTCCGTTGATTCAACATCAGGAGGAGCATCAATCCGACCCAGTCATTCATTCATACTCCGACTCGAGTCCACCACCTCCTCCCTCTCCCTTCACGACCCGGTGGCACAGACAAAGGGAAGATTCCCACCAAACACACTCCTTCGAGAATAACCCACTCCTCTACGGACAACTGTTGTGAACAAGCTTAACATTCTTTTCCACATCGCGAGACGGGTCGTCTTATCCTTCCCACGAAGTATCACGAGAGTTGACTTCTCCACCCTCCCGTTATCTACGACACCCACTCTCTTTTAATGACGCGGAGTTCGAATTGATTGACATATCTTCTCCCCCTTGAGCCACTGCATCGTCGAGTTTAGTTGCCATTGCCGACGGACGATCGACGGATAACCTACACGCTATACTTACCAACGGTCCTTGTGCTTCGAGCCTCGACCATGTGTCTTTAATCACAACCCGAAAGGAGGCAACATTTTTCTTGCGTTGACTGGGCCTTTAGCCCTCGATTTGCCTCCGAAAACAGCGTGTATCCATTTGTATACACTCCGAAAATCCTATTAATACTCAACAACAAACACAACACCATGGCTCGGTCGCTACTGTTTTCAGCCGTGGGTCTTCTTCTCTCGTTTCTACCCCTCGTTGCGGGTCAGCTTTTTACGGATTGCAACCCGCTCCACGAAACATGTCCACCCGATCCCGCCCTAGGAACAGCACACACGTTCGATTTCAACGGAACAGCGATTCCCGACGGTACCTGGACCACAACCGCAGGAAGGGTCGAATTTGATCCCGAAAAGGGCGCCATCTTCACCATTAGGCAAAAGGGTGAATCGCCAACCCTCATATCGAACTTCTACTTTTTCTGGGGCAAGACGGAAGTTATTCTGAAGGCCTCTCCGGGCCAGGGGATAGTGAGCTCCATCGTCTGGATGAGCGACCTGCTTGACGAGGTGGACTGGGAGTTCCTGGGCGGACAGCCGCTTAACGCGTCGACGAATTACTTCGGCAAGGGCGAGCCCGACTTCAGGAATGCTGGCTACCACCTGGTGGAAGGGGGCGTCCAGGACGACTACCACAATTACACCTCGGTGTGGACGAAGGACCAGCTGGATTGGTACATCGACGGAAATCACGTCCGCACGCTTCTCGCCAAGGATGCCAACAATACTCGTAACTATCCGCAGACGCCGATGAAGCTCAGTCTAGGGATATGGGCGGGAGGCGATCCGGATTTGCCGCAAGGGACCATTGACTGGGCGGGCGGCCTCACGGACTTCTCGAAGGGTCCTTACTCTATGTATGTGAAGAGTGCCCGTGTCGAAGACTACTCCACCGGAAAGGAGTATATCTATACTGATCACTCCGGTTCCTGGGAAAGCATTAAGATCGTAGAGTAAGTTTCGCGGCCCGACAAGATGCTCGTCGTCACGTCCTGGATAAACAAGCTGATTCCGAATAGGGGCAATTCGACAGCAGTCGAGAGCATTAATAAGGAGCCAGAGAAGTCGCTCGGGGAGAAGTGGGATGAGCTTCCGGCAGGGACGAAGACAGGTGTCTACGTGGGAGCGGGAGGGCTGGCCTCCGTGCTCGTCGCCGCCCTCATATTTTACTCCATCAAACAGCGTCGCGCCGGCGCCCGAGAAGCGGCGATGGCCGAACACGAGAATGAACGAGAACGCATGGAGATGGAACGGTTCAGGAAATCGCGTGGCCCCGATGCCCTTGCCTTCGACGGTGCCGATGCCTCGGAGGCTGCCAAAGGCCCTTCGGTAAATGTCGGATACGCCCTACCCGACTCACCTCCTGGTAGCTCCGCCGGACCTCCGGAGAAGGGATGGGATCCAACAAGCCACAATTCGGGAGCGCCACCATCGATGCCGTTATTGGGTCAGCAAGGCCGGTTCTAAGCATCCCCGTCCGCACAACTCCTTATTTCCGAAGTCTTTCTTCATCCGCGGGATGTCATCCCGGTCTCAGTCGCCCTCGTCGCCTGTGAAGCGGAATCCCAGTGTTCTAGTGGCTCTTGGGTTGATATGAGCAGTGCATCGAGCCGCTCCTGTTGGTCAAACAGGCATCGCAACTTTGCAGCAGTCTAAGAAAACTGAAGCACGGATGTGTCGCTTAGAATCTCATGGTGCTGGCTCTCCATGGTAATCCATCACAATGGGAACTGAGCCGGCGGGTTTTAGCTGCCTAGTACATATTGCACCCGCCTTCATGCCGTGTGTAGCGGTAATTCCTTCCTATGCTGGATTGTGTAGGTCGTGTGCAGCATTACTGTAGCGAGAACTACCGTGTCCTATGATAGGCTAGAAGTTGGTAATGTCTCATGGAGGGCTGTTGAGGGCTGGTGTGGAATACCTATATACGGATATGTATTCTGCAGACGAAGACACCTACTAGTTATTGCCTCGGGTGTTGGCCGGACCTTCATGTCCACTCCCCATGCCCTTCCTCTCGCATTATGTAGCCCTTAAGTATTCCATCCACTTAGCCATTTGATAATGTTTAGCCAGTTCTTTTCTCCGTTTCTGATCCTAACTGCTTTCACGTCATAAGGGAGGAAAAGTTCATATCCAAAACTTCATGTTGTCCAAGGTGTGCCATAGTGTACGGTCTTCCTCGTGTCGCCACTTGTAGTCACGAACACAACGAAAACTGACGGTAAGAAGTAGCAAAAATTGAGATCAGTGGGAATACCAGAGGCATCCCAGAAGCCGGTGAGCTCTGCTGTGTGCAATGCATGCTTTCCCGCTTACTAGGGGATATTCTTGAGCATCCCCTGGTTGATCATTGTAAGTTCGAAGCGGAAAGGGAAAGAAGACAATCCTTAAAACGCATTAGAGAAGACCCTATTTGTACAGCAAGGTATGAGAGATCCACAAAAGCTCGTCAAACAAACGATCTCCCTCGCCTTTGATATCACCCCGCGGATGGATTCTTTATTCGCGAGAGACTTGTGCGCCCAAGAGGCTAGCATTCGTAATTGGGGCGATGGGGACAAAGACCGTATATAACTACATACGCGTATATGGGAATACTGGTTTACGCTTCACATATGTATGTACCAAGACTCGAGACGGACCCAATGCCCGATCAGAACCTCGCCAATTCCAAGCCCTACAAGAAGCTCGAGAACCTATCCTGTCAGCATGTGTTCTTCCAAAAGTAGGCCACGTTGCTCTGCATCATGGAAGAGCACGAGCCGCAGCGGCTCCAGAGTTGTGTGCCGAGCCAACCTAGGAAGAACAAAGGGAACGTCTCGTTGATGCACTGCTTTCGAGATGCTGGTTGATCTTAAAGCCATGCCTGCCGATCCGGTTAGCATGCTTTCCTTGCCGCAACAGACATTCTCATTCCTACTTGATTTTAGTGTATCATCGTCTATGCCGTTGCTTTTCCCGCGGGGTTAAATCGGATCAAGCTTCGCACTAAGGGAAGCCGGTAGCACAATTACAGGAGTTATGACAAAGCTAAAGGCCATAATACCACATGGACGGTTGTCTGTTGGGACTGGCTTGCATCAAGATAGAGTCCGGCCCGGTGTAACAGGGTAAAGCAGGGCATAGAGCGGCCGCATATGAGGGTCATGGTGGCCTTCTTATTAGAGTTCGAGTTATCACCTGGGCTTTGACGGGTTCCAGGGGGTTCTACATGATAATTTCAACTTTTCGAAAGTTGAAATTGTTCGAGTCGGAGTTTGCGACACTGCACAGTGATGAGTGTAATAGTTACAGCATTGCGGGGCATGGCTTCTGTTATATGCCGGACCTGTTTCCGCGAGTTCTTTGCGGCTCTTGTGTGGGTTCGGATTGGTCGATCTCCAGTAGTCTGTAGACCCCGTAGTTGACTTTCGCTGTCGGGCCGTTATGTCTTACTGTATGTAGTATACGGTGGCACTATAAGCCTTGTTGGCTGCATATTGACGCAATGCCACGAGAGAGGAGATATTTGGCTATTGCGCTATACCGAGCCTCATGTCCGACGAATGGGCACCACGCTTCACCTGCTTGTGGTCCAAGTTTTTCTCGAGCCACACGTTACCCTCAGTTACGTAGGATCGAAGTCGTTGCCTATTAAACGTTACAAGGCCCCTTAAAGCAAGTTGATTGGGTCAGTAACGCGCAAAAAGGAGTCCGTGACGCTTTTTCGCTCTCTGTCGAACCGGTAAGACCGGAGATCTCCATTCAATATGGAACTTTGTATGCAACGAAAGGCAGCGGTGTTTTGGCAGCGTACATATGTAGGGATGCTCAAAATCATTGTAAGTGAGGGAAAGGGTTTCAAGCCTCGTGGTCATGGAGCTTTGTTCCGGAGGACTACCCACAAAAGAAGGTTCGCAGCCGTTCGTTTATATATATCAAGATCTCTCTTCTTTACATAATACTTAGCCACTGGCCTTCGGCTTGTGCGAACATCCTCTGCCAGAGTCTTGCTCAGGTACGGAACGTAATTCTGTGGGTCACTGACGACATATTACCCATCAAGGCTATCTTGAGAAGTTCTACAACTTACCGGGATTAGAAAATGTAGTGTGCGCCAGGCATAAGATTGGGATAAGGGGGATATTTCAAACTGGATATTCCTCCGTATACCGGTATATCTTATACAAAATGATTATGCGATAACTTTAGGGGCCATATTTCATTCGCTGACCTCTGCTTACAAGACGTTTAAGGTAAACACTTGATTGGCTGAATGCTAGGGGCTATGGTGGCTACGGCGCCGGGACTGGAGCTGCAGAGTATACTCATACAAATCAAGTGCGCTGGTACCAATTGATGCCTGGCACGCTTTAAAGATTGTTAATCACGGTAAGTTGTACCGCTATCAAACCGTGGATCCAGCTCGGCCAGTTGTAGCGGCTCATCCAATAGCGACCCGACTTCCGTCTTGATACGGGGACGTGTATCAACAGGTCCATCAGGTTCTCCAGCAAAGTGGCCACAGACATCGCTGTTACAGACTTCCTGCTCCGCATAGAGTCATGTTCCCGTCATGTATAGCAAGGTGCATTTACAGTAGGTGTACAGGGTCAAACGTGGACAAGGTTACCAAAAAGAGCCTGTGTAGAGAGTGAGAAGTATGTGAAAAAGAACCTCACGTCATGCACGGCATCCGTACAAATGCTTCGGAGCACATACAATTTGTTGGGGAGGAATGCAATCAACTCACCGATTCGAAGGTTTATTTAAGGAATAGTCCCCGCAGTCGTTTCAATTTAAGTTCGGTACGCATCATATAATCCATCTCACCTGTTCTTTCCTGCGGCACCACCTTCCAGCATGAGTTGCCCACAACACGACTCCGAGTCTGGGGATATTATAGACATGTCGCCTAGTCCATCTGACGGCGTTTCTAACTGCGCATCGAGAGCGTCAGAATCGAGCTACGGCTCGCAAGACATGCTCCAGGGGTAAACAAGAAAGACCAAGACGTCCCGAAAACCAACGAAAGGAACCATCAAAGCGCGCAGATGGGCAGATTGGGAAGCCGAAGCCGTAGCCCCGTCCCCTTCCCAGCAAGCCACCAATGCCGGTCGTCCTGGAAGGATGGGTAGACGACGAATACTACGCCGAAAACCCGTGGTACGGTCAGGCGAAGAAGAAGCCGGTGTTCAGTTTGGGAAGGCCGCTGCCGCGGATCTCGCGCCGAGCTAAGAAGCGCCAGAAAGTAGAGGTGGAAAGCCCGGAGGATCTGGCGGAAGCCGGCCAGGCGGGCCTCGAACCCGTGGAGCCCCGGGGCATCCGAAAGCAGCGGACCAAGAGCTTGACCAAGAGCGGCAAGTATAGGATGACGGATGCCGGCGCTGCCCACAACCGGAAACGGAACGACGGCGGGCAGCCGGTATTCGACTACGTCCCCTACGATAATTCCGATGGCGGTGACGACGGATACGAGGACGCGAGCGAAGACGAAGCCGATGATGCCGGCCACAACGCGCCGAAATTCGGGGGCGACAGCGAACCGCTTGGCAAGCGGGAGGATGATAAGGCGGAGGAGGGCGAACAGGACCCCAACGAGCTCCGTAACTGGTGGGCGAGGACCCGTGCGAAGCACCCCGAGCCGCTGGCCGAGTTTCTCACTGTAAGCACACTTGTCTGACCCCTTTGAAGCACACGGTGCGTGGTTTAGCTGACTTGCTTTTCAGACAGGCGTAGCTGTTTTCCTGGGCTTGTCTGCTACGCTATCCGTCAACCTCACGGCTGACCAGAAAACGCAATACGGGTCGTACGAGACGACCTGCTGGGCTTGGGCCTTTGCGTGGATGCTGGGCATCTACCTGGGCGGCGGCGTCTCCGGCGCGCACATGAACCCGGCCTTGTCGATCAGCCTGTTGATATTCCGCGGCTTTTCGTGGAGGTCCTGTCTCGTGTACATCGTGGTCCAGTTATCGGCCTCCATCGCCGCCGGCGCGCTCGCCTGGAGCATCTATAGGGATACGATCCGGTATTTGGATCCGACCATGGAGAACACGTACAAGGCTTTCTTCTCGACTTCCCAGCCGGAGGTCTCGCTCGGCACGGCGCTCCTGAACCAGCTTGTTAGCAGCGCCATCATGGTCATTGCCGTCTTCGCCCTGGGCGACGACCAGAACAACCCACCGGGAGCCGGCATGCATTCTTTTGTACGCTTAACCTCGGAGGTCCCTTTTTCTCTATCGTCGTCGCTATTAGGACTAGTCCATGCCAACCGATGCATCCCTGATGACATGCCTCTTATTACCCCCAGAATGCTAACTCGGTAACTTTTACAGGTTATTGGCTTATTAGTTTCCATGCTCCGGTTCACTGTGGGTTACACGGTCGGATCGGCACTCAACCCGGCCTCGGACTTCGGCCCCAGGGTCGTGGCCTACGCGGTCGGTTACCGGCAGCCGAACGTCTTCCAGGATATGTGGTGGCTCTACGGCCCGTGGCTCGCGACGCTGGCCGGCTCTATAATCGGGCGCACGATATACGACTCCTTCGTCTTCGTCGGAACTGAGAGCCCCATAAACTACCGGGTTCCCGAGAAGTTCCGCAAACGAGCGTCGAAGCTACTCTGCGGACTGGGAAGCAGGTAGGGTCGTGGTGTGTGATCGGCAAAGGAGCATGGGGACATACCTATACTCTTTTCCCGGCCTGGTGGTAGATAGAGACGAGGACGTACGATGGGTTTCTGTGCAATGAATGGATGGTACGACTTTGGTAGGGAAGCGAGCGGAGGCGTTTGTGTCTTTAGAAGGGATAATCACCAAGCACTCGGGAAGCAAGCGCAAAAGTTAGGCGTCTGGCTAGCGAGGTTTGAGTTCATTTAATGACGTCCAATGACGTCCATGGGGGAGCATTCACCGAGGATCTATAATTAGACAGGCGTAGTCATCATAAAAGCGATTTCCAATCAAAGAGCGGCATTTGATTGACCGGCTTGACTGAGTACCGGAGCAATTGTTCAGGCAAACAAAGTAACGTCAACCTTCCCCGGCTATAACCCCCCAAAATCTCCCCCGTTCTGAATCTCCCATCCCCTTCCACGACCACACCGCACCACTTCGGTGCCCTTCGAAACAGGAACTTGCAAGCAAGCAAAGTGCTGGAGATGGAGCGCTCATGGCGTAGAAGGCGTTGGCTGCTTATTTCTTGCAGGGTTGCCAGTCGACGTGGACCTGCTGGGTGAAGGCGACGGTGGCGTCGTCGTCGGAGATCTGGCCGTAGGCGGTTCTGTTCCGGCTGGTCAGGGCGATACGGTTGTTGACGTTGAGGAGGCCGGTGGCACCGCAGGGCGCCCAGATGACGGCCGCGGTGGGCACTGCGACCAGAAGCCTCGGTCAGCAGAGAATTCGGGTGTCGGAACATGCCTATGTACGTCTTCACACAGCTAGATACGTACCCTTGTCCTGCTTCGTATACACTTGGCCAAGAGCCCATTCGCCGCCACCCTGGATGGAGGTCCTGGTGGTGGTCTGGCGTGTTCAGTTAGCCCAACTGTTACCACGTGGATAGTTAGACCGCGTAGACTTACGGTAGAGCCGGCGTCCTGCGAGAAGTAGTAGGTGGAGAGGAAAGTCCCAGTGACACCCTCGTCCAGCTGGGCGTATCCGTGGTAGGTCGATTCAACGACCGCGAACTGGAATCCACCTGTAACGTAAAGCGGGTAGCATTAGTAGGGGAGAGGGGTCGAACGACTGCTCCTCTTTTCAGGAGAGACGTTGAGACGAGGTGAAGGAGCTGAGGCCCGCCCGAGCTGGCGAGCAGGACGACGGGGAACGCTTGGGACTCCAAGATCCAACTCACCAGGATACTGGAGGTTCAGATGAAGCTGGCAGTTCTTAGTCCATTCGGTAGCGGGGATGGAGGGGCCGATGTAGGTCTGGAAGGCATCGAAACCAAAAGTGATGACCTAATACATGGTATTAACATACAGCATCCAATGCTCTAGGAGAGGGGTTCGACTTTCCGTTCCGTCGGGGGAGAGGGAAGTGCTGACAGTGCCCTGGGGACATCCGTTGCCCGAGGTCGAGGCAGAGACGATCTTGATCAGCTTCTGGTCTGGCTTGTCGTCGTGTACCCATTCGATGGGGGTGGCCGCGACAAGAGCCGGAAGGAGCAGAGCGGTGACGGGACGCATTATGGCTCGGTAGATGGGGAAGTTGAACTCGGTTATTCCAGTAGATGGGATGCTGTGAAACACTTCGAAGGCGCTTGTTGGAGATGCCGGTATGGAAAAATGCGTCTCCTCCCTCGCGACACAGCCTGTATTTATAGCCATGTCCCTCAGCCTGAAGTCGGCTTTCCGGGACGTGAAGGACCAAGTCCGCGTCCGCGAGAACGCGCTCTAGAACCGTAATGTCGGCGGCATCGTGACGAGTTGAGGTTGGCGTCGAGTCCAGTCAGACCAAACATCCTTGACCTTAGTTGCGGTGTTCATCACTAAGCGAGCTTCTGGCCGCCGTGGAGGCTTACGGATGAATTCCGAGTACGGGAGCATTAGATGAAAACATATTGGACGAAGAGGTCCAGCTCCTTGGACCGCTGCAGGATAAATGAGATGCTTTCCTGAATCGGACCCCGCGTCATATGCGTAGCTGGAAGTCCCAGAGCGATATAACACACGATGGCTGAAGGCGTCGTTATAGCTATATCAGGGTAGCTTATATACGGATTACCGTATCCGGGAGCGAGGTCGTGATCTCCGCGAATGATTGCTGTTTATGGGCAGCATAACGTAGGTAGCATCGACCCAAGCCACAGGGTGGATCGGAGCATACGAGCGCAGGGGCTGACCGACCGTCTGGACCGCGGGCTGCCACGCCATGATTTTTATGAGTCGATCTGGGGTCTTTTAGATTAACCTTAAATTGTCGTCACAGACGATTCTTGCGTCGGCTGGGGTTCATGATGCCTCGGTTCGGCGTTGCGCCATAGCGTTACTGTGTATCGCGTTCACCGCTACGGTTAGGGATCCCACAGTTCGCGCATCCTAGAGTTGGAAAGTCGGCATCTGGTTGGAGTTTGGCTTGTGGTGTTTGGAAACAACCGGTAGGGCCGTCATGCGCATTCCTCAGCGCTACCCACCAACACATATTCTCGGACGCCAGCCAAGCGTCTCGACTACGAGAGGCTACGTAACCCGTTATAACAGGAGGACATAATATTAATCGAGGACCCTGAATTTGCGGTTGCACGGTAGCTCTCAGGTCGGCTAGCATGCAGAGCGGGTTTTTGTTTGTAATGACGCGCACTTTAACCTCTTTAGCCGAGCGTCTAGGTCGAGCACCAAAGGGGTTAATTATGCACCTGGTCCCGCAACCAGTCAGCAGAGTCTGGTTCGCGAAGTATTGCGGGCATAACGATGACAGCCTTAGGAGTCTCGTGTCATACGATGCCCATGATCCAGATCTTGGTCGTTAACCCCTCCGGGAAACGTCGCCTGAGGCCAGACCATTTCCTCTTCGCTCGCAGATTTGGGTGGTCATACGAATCATAATCCCGAACCTCCGCGCACGCCATGCATAGGGCATAAAAACGGTCTGGACCTGAGCTGGGGTGTTTCAGCCGGTCAGCACGACGGGGGTTGCGTACCAGTGCGACGGGTGTAGTCATCGACCAAAGGCTTGAGCGCGTTGTATGGGTACTCAAACAACGTAGGAACTAGGCCGTGCCGATAAGGATCCTTACTGGACAGCATTGGCTATGACATATTAAGATTAGTCAAACGAAGGTTTGCTATCTACATCATCCTACAAGAAAACGGATTTTATGCCCCGACCTGCTTCAGGATGCCTTCTAAGTTGATGCTCTTCGGCCGCTCGATAGGCAGGCCGAGAGCCCGGTCCCAGATGAGTTGAGCTAGAGGGCCCAGACCACGCGACACGCCAAACGTGGCCGTGTAATACAGCGTCTCGTGGAAGCCGTAGTGGTGGAACAGCACGCCCGAGCTGGAGTCGACGTTGGGGTAAGGGTTCTTGGTCTTGCCGTGCTTCTTGAGAACTTCGGGGGCGACCTCACTGTTGAGCTTGACTAATTGGAATACAGGGTCCCGGGCGATCTCAGGCCGCGCGGAGGCATAGTCCATCAGAGCTTCGAACCGGGGGTCTGGCTTGCGAAGGACGGCATGACCGTAACCTGGAACGACCCGACCGGAATTCAGAGTGGACCAGAGATAGTCGTGGACGTCCTTCTCGGAGTAGTTGGCAGGGATATTCTCTTTCATCTGCAGAATCCAACGGAGCACTTCCTGGGCGGCTAGACCATGCAATGGCCCGGCTAGCCCTTGGAGGCCGGCACTGTAACTCAGGAAAGGATCACTGAGAGCGCTGCCGACGAGGTGCGTAGCGTGGGCGCTGACGTTCCCTCCTTCGTGATCACCGTGAAGAGCTAGGTATAAGCGCAACAGGTCTTGGAAATTCTCATTTTTGGGACCACCCTTGCCCAGCATGGCGGCAAAGTTATACGACCAGTCCTGCTCGGGGTCGACATCGGCAGGGAGGGCACCGCCTCCGCGGTAAGAATTCTGGTATATCTTGGCGGCTATAGTAGGCAGTTTGGCGATCAAACTAATACAGTCGTCGAAGGTGGGTTCCCAGTAATCGGCCTTGTTCAAGCCTCGCTCGTAGGCCTTCGCGAACTTGGAAGTGTAGTTCAAGGCGCTTACGGCAATAGCAAACTGCGTCATAGGGTGAAGGTCGGTGGGAAATGCGTCGAGCATCTTGTTGACAAACTCCGGAAGAGAAGCTTGCTCGGCAAGCTCACGTGAGAACTTTCGTACTTGAGCAACGGATGGAACTTTGCCGGTTAGAAGCAACCAGAACATGGCTTCGGGGAGCATCTCAGTCCCCGTCTTCCCCTTGGGAAGTTCTTTCTGGCAATCTTTGATAGTCCGACCATGAAACCGGATACCTTCCTCCGGGTCGAGAACAGAACCCTCCCAAACCATGGCTTTCAGTCCTCTGTAATCGCATTAGTACATGCGCTTATGAAGGTATGCGGTGGTAATGCCTACCTCATGCCACCGATCGTGTTCTCGACCTTGACCTCTCCAATGACTTTGGAGCCATTTGCCTTGACCTTCTTGAGGAGCTCTCGTTTTTCGGGGATCACTTCTCTAAGTGTTTCTTTCAAGTCTGGTTCTGAGGACGAGGAGTAGCACCTTATCGAGGGAACTATGACCGATGGGGCGTGGCGCTACACGGGATTAGCTAAGCTGTTGTTGTGAGTCGAGCGAAGCCGTCACAACTTACTCTTAAAGCCCCGAGACTCCTCCTCGTCGCTCTCAAAGTGACCGCCATTTCCGAGTTGAGCGTGTGCTGCTTCAATAGCTACGGGGAAGTGGGGTCTCTATGAGTATTACTTGGTATATGACTGCCTGAGAAACTAGATGGTATCAATTCAAGGTGCAAAAAGATCAAGGAGGGAAACTCGTCTATTCAAACAAATGCTGCGGGAAAGAATGCCACAGCGGTGTCTAGTGAAGCTCGGACTGTTGACCTCGGCCCCATGATATGACCAACACTGATGTGGAGTAGTATGCTATACTTACGCAGGGAGAAAGTAGTCCTTTCGCCCGCACTAACCGAGGGAAGCCGCGTATTCCCCTCCATGTGTTTTAATTGTCTGTCGAGAAAACGGAGAGGCTTGGGTTCAGATGTTTGCGACACATGCAACTCACACGCAAACTTTGCACGGAGCTTGACCAGCTTAAGCAGCTCGGATCAGGAGCATGAGAAGCGCTACAACCCTCACACACAGTCACCGCTTCCCCAAACTAAAGCCATTGTCCAATCATCCAGAAGGTGTCTATCGTCATAGGCTACCGTGGGCATCCCCGGAGGGGTAGTTGCCCCCCAGTTTAGCGCTACAACAAGTACATAAAGAATACCTCTAGGCACATGGGGGGTGCTGCACGTCTCCATTAGCGGCTGTTTGCCGCGCCGGGACCCATCGCTACGAACGGATCAAGGTTCGCTTTCCCTCGGCCGCTATACAGCGCACTTCTTTTCAGTCTTGTGAACCGAAGAGCTTTCCGCCGCCGACTGGTCTCGGCCGACTCTTTGTCCCAGACGAGCTAAAATCAATTTCTAAGTTCCCTATTCTACGATAGAAATATCGCGGCTGATGGCCACTTAGCGAGCTCTGAGCAACTTAATGCGCTGTATGCTTACATGTAAAGTTAGGTACGTAGAGTCAGAAAAGTTGACTTACAGGTAAGTGGGCAACCTTCGCAGTTTTGGGAGCTCAGAGCCGGTAGCGCCGGATAGCGATATGTATGCACGCATAGCTGGGAGAATAGTTTGATGTGCTAATCCTGCGGACTTTCTCCTGTAGCTTGCCTGGTTGCCTTCGTCCTTATCCCCCCCTTTTTCGCCGATACTTAGACACTACCATACGCATAGTCACGTACCAAGACCTGGGCCATCACTCATGGCGATCGTGATGCTTCGCCGTGCAGTGGCTCGTCTCCCTCGGAGGGCAGCACTCCGTTCTCCTGCTTCGATTTACCTGGTTCCCATAGCTCACTTCTCGACAACGAGGGTGAGCATGTCTCTGCCTCCGGTCAGCCCTCCGGTATCGACCGTCTTACCATCCGACGCCTTCCAACTGCTCCCCGAAGCCGAGAAGGCCGGCGCCGCAGAGGATGCCCTCTACGAGCAGCAAGTCAAGGATGTCGAGTCTTGGTGGGCGACGCCGCGCTACGAGGGGATCAAACGACCGTACACAGCAGATGATGTGGTCTCGAAGCGTGGATCGCAAATGCAGAATTATCCGAGTTCCGTCATGGCCAGGAAGCTGTTCAACCTGATCAAGGAGAGACAAGCAAAAGGGGAGCCGATACACACAAGTAGGTTTCAGCTAGAGCAGCTACGCTACTCTGTCTTGATGTGGTAGATGCTAACCGGCCGCACTCCGTCCAGTGGGAGCCATCGATCCCGTGCAGATGACGCAACAGGCGCCACACCAAGAAGTCCTCTACATATCCGGCTGGGCCTGCTCGTCGCTGCTCACGACCACGAACGAGGTGTCGCCCGACTTCGGCGACTACCCGTACAACACAGTGCCGAACCAGGTCCAGCGCCTGGCCAAGGCACAGTCGATGCACGACCGCAAACAGTGGGACGCCCGGCGCAAGATGTCGCCCCAGGAGCGGGCTAAGACTCCATACGTCGACTACCTACGGCCGATCATCGCCGACGGCGACACGGGGCACGGCGGGCTCTCGGCGGTGCTCAAGCTCGCGAAGCTGTTCGCCGAGGCAGGCGCCGCCGCCGTGCACTTTGAGGACCAGCTGCACGGGGGCAAGAAGTGCGGGCACCTGGCGGGCAAGGTGCTGGTGCCGACCGGGGAGCACATCAACCGGCTGACGGCGGCGCGGTTCCAGTGGGACGTCATGGGAGTCGAGAACCTGGTGATAGCGCGCACCGACAGCGAGAGCGGGCGACTGATCTCGAGCGCCATAGACGCGCGCGACCATGAGTTCATCCTTGGTGTGGCTGACCCCTCGGTGGCGCCGCTCGCCGAGACGCTGCAGGAGATGGAGGCCCTGGGCGCGTCCGGCCCGGAGATCGACGCTTTCGAGGCCGACTGGGTGCGGCGCACGCGGCTCGTCACCTTCGACGAGGCGGCGGCCGAGCAGATGGCGGCGCAGGGCGTGACGCAGGACGAGATCGACGTATACCTGCGCACGGTACGGACGACCGAGAAGAAGGGGACGCCGGTGGGCATCGCGAAGCGGCGGGCGCTCGCGGCGCAGCACGCGCGGGGCCCCATCCACTTTGACTGGGACGTTCCGCGGACGCGTGAGGGGTACTACCACTTCCGGGCGGGGATGGCGGCGGCGACGAAGCGGGCGCTCGCGTTCGCGCCGTTCGCGGACCTGCTGTGGGTGGAGACGGGCGACCCGTCGGTGTCGGTGGCGGCGGAGCTGGGGCGCGCGGTGCGGTCGGTCTACCCTAATAAGGGCCTCGTGTACAACCTGAGCCCGTCGTTCAACTGGATGGCGCACGGGTTCACGGACGAGACGCTGCGGTCCTTCATCTGGGACATCGCGCGCGAGGGCTTCGTGCTGCAGCTCATCTCGCTCGCTGGCCTGCACAGCAACGCCACCATCACCAACGAGCTCGCCAAGAACTTCAAACAGGACGGCATGCTGGCCTATGTAAACCTCGTGCAGCGCCGCGAGAAGGAGCTCGGGTGCGACGTCCTGACGCACCAGAAGTGGTCCGGCGCCCAGTACATCGACGGCATACTCGGGGTCATCCAAAGCGGCAGCAGCGGGAGCAAGAGCATGGGCGAGGGGAATACGGAGGGCCAGTTTAACTGAGAAGGGCGGACGCAGAGTTGTGGGCTACCGGTATGCACTGCATTGAATTTCATCTCTTCCGGAGCGTCGGAGTCCGGGCTGTCTTTATTACACGATCAGGGATATAGGTTCAGACACGCGTATAAATTATGCGGAAAATGATATTCATCATAGGGGATTCTATCTAAACCATCACCTACTAAAGCAAATTATCTAACCATGGAGAAGCGTATGGACGCCCGTGAGAAGAACCCGATCTAGTGAGGCAAGGGAAACTGACCAGAAATCCCCAGCGCCAGACTCCGCACTTCCTGCGTCAAAGCACGTGTGCCAAGCCCCGCGCCAGACCGGCCCTCACAGCTCGTTCTTGGCGGCGTTGTTGGTGGGCGCGGGCAACGGCGCTCCCTCGGGAGTAACGTACGCCTTGGTCATGCCGCCGTCGACGACCATGTCGTGGCCGTTGACGAAGCTCGCCTCGTCGCTCGCCAAGAACAGGACGGCCTGCGCCTGCTCGACGGCCTCGCCGAAGCGTCCCGACGGGAAGTGGATCTCGCGGCGCATGCGCTTGGGCAGGTCGTCGCCGAGCCAGTCTTGCAGCAGTGGCGTGTTGAGGGGCGCCGGGCACAGGCTGTTGAAGCGGTAGCCCTCGCGGGCGTGGACGATGGCGAGCTCGCGCGTCAGCGCCAGCACGGCGCCCTTGGACGCCGTGTACGCGAGCTGCGGGGTCGCGGATCCCACGAGGGCCACCACCGACGCCGTGTTGATGACGCTGCCCTTCGTCTTCTTGTGCCTCCGCAGCGAGAGCACGGCGTGCTTGCTGCCGTACCACACGCCCTTGACGTTGATGGCCATGGTCAGGTCCCAGATGTCCTCGGGCGTACCCACGGCGTCGTCGTCCCGGCCGTGCATGATCCCCGCATTGTTGAACATGACGTCGACGCCGCCCCACGAGTCGACGGATTCGACGGCCGCTTGCACCTGGCTCTCCTTGGAAACGTCACAGATCTGGAGGGCGATGGTATCGCGAATTAGTTGCCGCTGTTCATATTTTCTGGGTAGGTTTGTAAAAGCAAGTAAACAATAAGAGGGAACTTACCCTCGTCTCGACTCGGACAGCATTAGGGACCAGCTGGAGGACCTTGGCCTTTGCCTTCTCTAGCGGCAGCTCGGATACGTCCGTCATCAACACGCTGGCGCCCTCCTTAGCAAATAGGATGGAGGTCTCGAGACCGATACCACTGCGTTTGCCTCAGTAAGACGCTCACTTCGGGTACTCTGCTCTGGCCATGCGTGATCTCAAGGGTAACCTACCCAGCAGCTCCGGTAATGATAGCGTTCTTGCCCGCCAAGCGGCCTTTAGGCTCTGTAGCCGAAGTCATCCTCTTTCTTGGACTAAAGTATCAACCGACTATCACGAAGAGCGGAAAACTCCGACAGTTACGTACCCTCGGAGGGTGCTATGGTGGGTCTGTAGCTCAAGGAAATAAAGAAAGCGGTGGGGAACAGAGGGAGGGATCTGGCAGAGGAGGTTAAAGGGCGGTAGGTCTGGCAAGTCAAACAATGAGTCAAGTGAGTGTCAAGGTAGCGTATAGCTCTAGATAAGAAGCAGACGTAGATAGGAGACCTCTATATCACCCCCGGGCGCGTACTGCATAGTCAGAGGTATATGGACCCTTATTTTGGAGGGGTTGTCATGCCAAACAACAACGGAGCAGGTCCGAGAACGGAGGGGTAGATCATGATTGTCTATATACCGTATTATAGGGACGGGATAGCGCCGTATAGTGCGGTCTTGTTATCTTTAGGCTTTAGCGTATATAAATGAGACCGAGCCTATCGTGTAGAAGTGCTGGTAAGGCAGCAGATACCCACCAGCCATTTTGGACCGACGAAGGCCGAACGGACGAACACTTTTAGTAGGTATCGCTGCTTCACCGAGGTAACAGCGCGACGAGCAACGATACAGAAAGCATCGGGACGAATTAACGTTGTGAGATATGTAGGATGACGTGCCACAAAGAAAGCCGATGAATAATAACCCTCCAGTATTACTGTATTAGGCCACGCTGACCAACCACTGAACGAGGAAGGGAGGAGGCGTATGGACATAGGCATGTACCAAGGTACACTCCATCCTGGGGCCTGTTTTATCGTAAGCATAACTTCCAGGTTTTGTTTTCTTCTCCTTTCAGGATGATTTCGAGGTTGCCATAACCTGGAACCTTAGTGATTACTTAAGTACTTGGAGATACTCAATAAAAGGTTACTGAAATGAGGTTCAGATTGTTAAAGAACATCCATATGATGAACCAATGTTCGAGTATATGTCGTATAAACTGTAATGTCTCTTATGCACCTATGCCAAGTAGGATTTACGTATGCGCGGCTCGCAGGTCTTCTTGTACCTAAAACGGGATAAGGGAGGGGGAGGGGTAGGGATCAGTCAGCCTCACGTTACAGTGCATCCATCCAATGGATGTGCCAGGGGATTGACAAAGGTAAAGTGGCATGCGACTCTCCTGCCGTACTGTAACCCTTTCATACATTCCCATTTGATCACGTACCCCCATTGTTTCCAACTCTCCCCTAACTCGCTTATTGGCCCGAATTGCCTTCTTCATCTGGTATCCCGATCTATCCACTACCCTGGGAGATCAACTCTATATACTCTTATTTTTTTTTTACCATTTCTTTATGGCTAAAAGCTGGGAATCTGACCCCGTGATCACAATTCCACATCTACTTTCCTAAGAGAGTCCCAGACATGTTGTCGACCGAGGGCATCACGGTAGAGAGCCTGCCCGAGCTTCTTAAAGATGACAACAAGGTTAAACTGGCCGGCGTCGACGTCGACGGCATTTTGCGAGGGAAACTTATGTCCAAGAAGAAGTTCCTTTCCATTGCCTCGTCCGGATTCGGGTTCTGCAGCGTCATCTTCGGCTGGGACATGCACGACATGACATATATCAAGGAACTCAAGGTCAGCAACCAGGAGAATGGATATCGCGATCTCGTCGCTATACCTGATCTCGCCAGCTTCCGCCGCATCCCTTGGGAGGACAATGTGCCGTTCTTCCTCGTCAGCTTCTTCGACCCCGATACCATGGAACCCGTATGCGCCTGTCCTAGAGGTTTACTAAAGACGATGCTGGAGAGGCTGAAGAAGAAGGGATATGATGCCATGGCCGGAGGTACGCATTGTTTTGCCGGTGGGTGACATGTGATGTGCTTCATGGGCTCACAAACCGATTTGCTAGCGGAGTACGAGTTCTTCCAGTTTAAAACGCCCTCGACCGAGTCGCCTTCAACCTATCTCCGGGACAACGCGCCGCAATCGCTACCTCCTCTGACCGAAGGCATGTTCGGTTATAGCATCACGAGGCCGGTACAGAACCAAGGATACTACTATGACGTTTACGATGCGTGCGCCAAATTCGAATGTGACCTGGAGGGCTGGCACACCGAGAGTGGGCCGGGTGTATACGAGGCCGCCCTGGAGTTCGGCCAGATCTCCGGGATGGCAGATCGAGCTAGTCTGTTCAAATACGTCGTCAAGGGCGTCGCCACGAAATACGGCATCACGCCATGCTTTATGGCCAAGCCGCGCGCCGGGCTTCCGGGTAACAGTGGACATATCCACGTCTCCGTCGTCGACAAGGACGGCAAGAATCTATTATTCCGCGACACCAAAGACGAGAATGCGCAATATCCTGACATCGCCGAATTAAGCGACCTTGGGCGACACTTCCTGGCAGGTATCTTAGACGGCTTAGCAGATGTCATGCCCATGGTTGCGCCCACCATCAATAGTTACAAGCGCCTAGTCGAGAACTTCTGGGCACCCGTCACTGTGTCCTGGGGCCTGGAGAACCGCGCCGCATCCATCCGGCTGATAGCGCCGCCAACCTCCAAACCAGGCGCTACGCGTTTCGAGGTGCGCGTCGCGGGCGCCGACGCAAACCCGTACTACGTCATGGCCGCGATCCTAGGGCTCGGATGGCGCGGCGTCGAGAAGAAACTCGAGATCCCGTACCCGCCGCTCGGCAAGGGCCAGGATGTGGGCGGGAGCGAGGACAAGGGCGAGCGGCTGGCCAAGAGCCTCAAGGAGGCAACGGAGCGGTTTATGCGTAAGGAGAGTGTCGCGCGCGAAGTCTTCGGGGACGGCTTCGTGGACCACTTCGGCGGCACCAGGGAGCACGAGGTGAGGTTGTGGGACGAGGCCGTCACAGACTGGGAGCTGAAGCGGTATATCGAAACGGTATAAACACGACGGAGCAGTCGCAACTGGCTGGGGCCTGCCACGACCCAGGCGCGTACTGTTACGTATATCTTGTTTTCTAGACCTGGGCATTTTGTGTGATACCCTTTGCAGCAACGTGGCGCTAGGCGGTTATGCGCTGTAATGGTAAACGATTAGAGTATGATCCATTACATGGTTGCTAGACACTGCATATGAGCTCTGAGCTGTCGGCCGGCTCTGGTGCCACGATAACGTATGATAGGGTATCAATTTGGTGAAGACCAAGGTCAGAAGCGCCGCAATTTTGCACGTCATTTCTCAGTCTGGCGTAAGTCAGTACAATGTGCCATCCCCACGCAAATGACTCATGGAGCATTCCCAATATCCAGAATCATCTCGTTCTACTCCTATAAGCATTATGATAGACTACTAGAAAGGTAGGTCCTCTTAGTCAGCCTCTAACCTACAAGATAGGGAGGGATCCGGCCTTCGACCGGATTGGTACTCCGTGTAGACTTCTATATCCCCGTCAATTACTGGCAGCTTGTATTTTTCTAGTCGCTACCTACATTGGTAGGGTCAGACTGCGCGTGTACACTCAAGGCACAAACTGGCCTATTTGCAACTCGAGAGTGAGGTTGGGAACATCAGCGACGCTTTACTCTGCTCCCACTAGTAGACTGGCAGCGTCGCCAGCCTGCCCTAGTCCAATTTCTCTTCGAATATGCGCAGAACATTCCACGCGTTTCATTGGTTTCAAAAGCACTTTCTTTTCAGGCTCTCTCCCCCTTGTGATGATCCCCTTCCCCTTTTCTCTAGCTCTACCCCCAGGTGGTCGCGAGCATCGGATATTAACCTGAATGACCTCAACACGCAACGAGATGGTGCTATCTCTTCCCGCCCATGTCGTTGGCTGCTAACCCAAGCTTATCCAGAACGATCACCTCGCTGTGGAGAGCTCGGTGCTACCGCCCTTGCTATCGACCAATGTTGAAAACGATGTCCTCACGAGGGATATAGTATCATATGTTCTATCATCTAGTTCGCGAGCAACAAGAGGGAGTATCAGTTCTTACTTAGTCCTGTTATAGACTCGATGATGCGATGAGAATCGCATGAAAGATTCTACTACTTTTTGACGGACCTCGGCGTCCCTCGCGGTAGCAGAGGTCGAGTCGTGCTTCTCACTTAGTGAAGTCGCCAGGGGACATATCATCCGCAACCTCCAAGTGAGACCTCGATGACTGCCTATCAAGTGTTCAAAGACAGCGAAGGTCTCGGAAGCGAGGACGAGGCGAAGAGCGTCCTGCGAAAGATCGATTTTCGCATTGTTCTCATCTTCTCATGACGTGCCTTCTGCAGTGCGTCGACAAGAACTCCATCAACTTCGTCAACGCGTTCGGATTACAGGAGGGGAGGAATCCCTCGCGGCAGGACTTTTCGTGACTTGGTAGGGTTCACGGGGCAGGACTTTCACGGGGCAGGTGTTGTCATGTGCTGGACCGTTGGCTAACACTCGTTGCGAGGCTCCATCTTCTACTCCGGATGCATGGTCTCCTAGTTCCCTTCGACGTATGTGATGCAGCAATCCCCCGTGGGCCGCTTCGTGTCCCTGACCAGATATCGTGGGACGTCATCCTGCTGACGGCGCCGGCCTGCTCCTCGTTCGCCAACACGGCGACGAACAGGTTCCTGCTCGGCTTATTCGAGGCTGCGGTTAATCCGACGTTCGTCTTCACCATGTCGCTCTGGGTACGCGGCAACGGAGCAGCCGCTGCGGCTCGAAGCCTGCTACAGCGCCAACGGCATTGCGACCACGCCCGGGGCCCCCGTGGACTACGCCGTTGGGCACAGCGGGACGGGGCTCCCGTGGTGGATGTACGTGTTCCTCATATTTGAGGCTCTCAGCTTCGTGCAGGGCATCGCCAGCCTGCTCTTCCCCTCGGACTTGCCCTCCACTACCCGCTCCCTTACTCCAATAGAGTGCGCCATTGCCATCGAGAGGGTCTCGTCTAATAGACAGGGCGCCAAGAATCAGCATTTCAAGAAGTACCGAGCCGTACAGTGTCTGAAAGATCGTGAGCCACTACCGATATCCAGCAAACCTGCTGTCATCTATAGACGACGGACATCCACTAGATTAGCCATCCCTCCAAATGTAGATCGTTATGTCCTTTGTAGTACTTTGCTTCGGTGGAAGCATGGCTGACGCTCCATAATCCATAGCCAAGTCCTTGATCCTGTTCGTGACGGCCGTCGGTGCGCAGATCTCCAATTCGGCGCTGACCAGCTTCGCGGGCATGATCATAAGGAATTTCGGTTTTGACCAGCTCGGCACGCAGTACATGCAGGTACCGGGGGGGCGCCGTGCAGTTCCTGGCTCTCATCAGCGAGGGTATCGCGTGCACGAAGTGGCCCGGCAAGCGGTGCATCGCGGTAACGGTCACTAACGCGATATGCATCACGGGCGCGGCCCCTCTCATGGGTTTGCCGGACAACAACAAGGTATGCGATGTTACGTGTTATTCGATTCAGGGGCTGACTTGCCTGACATATGGTAGTGGAGTCGACTTGTGACTCTTTGGCTGTGCTACTTTCAGGGGCTGGGTTTCAGCACGTCGCTGGCAATGGTGTCGTCGGGTATCGCGGGCTCGACGAAGGAGCAGCTCACTGCTGCGATTTCGTTTACGGGCTCCTGTGTAGGGAATGGCCCGTCGTGTCCTTTAGCTTCGTGCGTGCATCGTACTAACAGCCTCGCAGAATGTATCTGCCGTAACCTCATCTTCATAATTCGCTCTCCTTCTACCCTGTTTTAAAGTTAGATTCCTTGCGCACCCCTCTCCGGTGTATGTTGATATAGAGGGACTAGAAACCTCAACCAGACGCCAACGCAGAGGAGGTCATCGGATCTCAACTTTCATATCGAGCGAAGCCCGTAAGTCTCTCAACTGGCAGGCAAGTGATGCCCGCATGGGAGTACTAACTAACTGCGTGCGGCCCACTACCCCAGCGCGTATATCGCGATCCTGGCCCTCTATTTTATATGTACCGCGCCAGCAAGGTACGTGATGCAGCCGGTCCGGCCGAAGAGACAGCTGCCGTGGAACTTGTAATGCACCATGTGATGGAGCTGGACAATCCTGGAGTTCGTTACTCGCTCTAGAGGTGGACATGCTGCGTCTTAGAGGGAAAGCGTGGACTTGCAGAGATAGCCAGTGAATATAAGAGAGTAAACTTCTGATACGACAGAACGAGTCACTAGGCACTTTTATCGTTGCCAGACGGCTCTCACGATCTAATTCCTTCGTGGTTCCAACACCAATAAGTAAGCTGGATTGCTAGTCATCAAAGGGGTCAGGTTGACGATCTTCCCTGTACCATCCGGGGTATGACTTCGGGTTTGTGCATTGGTTTTAGAGAGGAACCCCGTTCTCTACATCATTGTTCCACTTCAAAACAATTATGTGAGTATAGCAGACGGCGGAGGAAACTCGACACGGATCCTGAAGTAGAAAGCTACTGTGCTTGGTACATATCCGCGGTGAATCTTCTGTTCGCTATGCGCCAGCGCCTTATCGGGTCCTAAAGCTGTGTTCAAAGTAGCTACTACTGAATAACGTTGAGCCCGAAGGTATGCTATAGCAATGGGTGTAAAAAGGGGTGATCTACTCCAATCAGTTTTCTCTTGCCTCACAGGCTAGGTTCGCGGCGGAGTCGACGACGGATTCCAACCCCGCTAGCTAGTAGCAAATTTGATATGAGGTGGTCAGCCCTGTCCCATCCATGGGAATCTGAGCCATGCAGAATCAACAATGAGGGTATTTCGAACAATCCCGATTGCCCTCTAGATTTGGGCGGCATGGTCACAAAGCAGATAGACACGGCTGGGCTCATGTAAGCAGCATAGGAAGCTATCCAGACTGATAGTGACGAGGATAGATAGCCCTCTCTCGCCGTGACTAACTTCGCAATATGTGAATCAGGGGCATTACAGCATATACCCCGTCGGGCCCGGGGGTCTTGTGAGCATTGATCGATTTAACTTACCTACTGCTTCGGAACATTTTCCATTAACGCGCGTAATGTCGCCCGACTGCCATACAACTCGGAGAGTCAGCAAGGAAATCCGTCCCCGTTTATCCATGCATGTGCGGATTCTGTATCAAGTGTACGGACGACAACGCCCTTAGGCGAATAGTCGTTTAATTCTCGGGACAGTCCGCCACGCCATGCATAATTACTAAATTTGGATACCTAACCTTCGCCATGCGGGAGGCTGAGCAGACGCCTCATGCATCCCATTCTATGTAAGTAATTGTCGACTGACATAAGTGCAGAAACCCCCCTGATTGGAAGGCCGTTCCAGAACTAAGATGGGGTGTGGATCTGCGCGCCTGTATACCGGTATCTATTTCGCGGCGTCAGCATTAGTTCGCGGGTCATCCCCGGGTGCGCCGGTGACTTCCATTGGTAACGAATGAAAACGCTACAACCCAGAGGGCAGGGATTATTAACGAAGGAGACCTAGGTGGCCACTTGACCTCAGCAAGAAGCTAGGAAATGTACGGTCAGGAATACGATCACTACTAGAACACACAGAAATGGGTTGGCGTGGTAATTGAAGAATAGGGACGACGAATAAGTCATGGAATGAATTGAAATTTGAAATTGAAACGAGTGTAGGAACAGTTAAAACAAAACAGAGGAGCAAGGGAATGAGCATTAGGAAAGGTTCTCCCTAACGGAAAGCAAGAGATACACTCCAAATCCAAAAATTGAAGGGGGGAAAAAAGAGAGAAAAACGTTGTGAAAGCACCTTGAACTTCCCGTTCTTTTCGCCCAACTCCTAACAGCTGTCAATGCTACCTTGATCAACCGTGAATGTTCCAAGGAACGCCGGAAGGCCGTGATGATGCACCCCGTCGCTCTATATGATACAGATGTACTGCCAAGTCCCTCAAAGGTCAGCCACGACCGCGGGAGGGCTCGTTTAGTACCGCGCAGGCGGGACAGACCAGTGTCGCAGCATGGTATCGACCGCTTGGGTCCATTCGTCCTCGAAGTACTGGGCGAGCTGATGCGCTTCTTCCTGGGAAGGATCTCGGCCACCCCACATCTCCCTCTTCCAGGACTGGGCGTTCGCGTAGCTGGATATCAGATCTCTACCATCCCGCGTTAGTCGGGGGGGCATCTCAATGCGCGGTAAGGATATGGTAAAGTCCGTAGGCCATTACTTACAGGTCCTTAATTTTCGTTAGACAGAGCCAGGGCAGGTTCCAGCTCCGGTTCGAATCTGGATCGTTCTGGACCCTATACAGGGCGTCGTCGATAAGGTCGCTCGAAAACGGATAGTTTCTCGTCAGGCCGCTTAGCTCAGTAAGGAACTGATTGCTCGTTACGTAGTATTTCCATGCATTGGTCATCGGTTCCTGAAATGCTCGGGCATCGTCTTCGTTCTCGCAGCTCGCGGCGACGCGCTCAATACGACATAGTTCCGTAAGCGTATTAACTCGATGAGTCCTTAACGAGTCGATGAGTTGCTGGACGGAAGACTGTAAAATGTCACTTCAACTTGTTCGACACACTGGCTCTCGCTGAGAAATCGTTGATAATTAGAGGAGATAGGCATGACAGGGTGGGGAGTCAAGTTACTAAAAAGGAACCAGTCACGCACTTGAGAAGGTCTCCCTTTCTTGCTACTACGGGAGCTTGAATGACCAGGTTCCCTGGAACGGTTTGAGCGGGACGAGGGGGACATAATGATATGAAGTCACAAGGTCTGGCTGAGTATCTGGTAGTGTGCGAGGGGATTGAAAGTTGAAACTTCGGAAGTGACTTCTCGGCAATGGGTCAACCAGTTTTGGACGTGAGGAGGTCTTGAGCAGAGCCGCTTGTGCTTGATGAATAATGGGGTGATAGAAGACGATTTAACATGCGTAAAATACTAAATTTGCTTTTGTCCTGAACGGGAGCGATGGCGAGGAAATTGAGCCAACATGCGCAGGAATAACCGAAGAGGCGCACCAACAACATCGCAGGCAACTTGCATTTATACATTTTCAAAACCATCCGTGGTTCTTCTACGGGATTGAAGTACCTGGCGTGTCTAAGAAGCGTCTGTTGCGAGCACACGTTATTAGGACCTTTGCGGAAAGTATACATCATTCTCCGCGACCAATATTAGTTTGGCTCTTCTCCGGGGGAACCGGTGGAGTGACGACCTCGATATAGAAGGTGAACGAGGAGTGTTACTGGCAAACGGCATATGATGGTCTGTAGATATAAATAATATGGGTAATGATCAAGTTCGCAACCCCGGCTTCTCGGTAGACGTGTCCACGGTGTTCGGTGATCCAGCTAGATATCCAAGAATAGTTGAAGGAGGCTCTGCTGTGAAAGCTCGGATAATCAACCTCATGGGAGGTACGTGCTGAGCGCGGGGTCCTACACACTCGCATATGTATTTGCCTCCCACCTTCATGCAGGCGTTGCGGCAGTGTCTGCCAACTCCTAGCTTTATCTTCTATAAATCCATCCTGTGTAACAAACTTTCGGACAATAGACGCGGATGAGGTAGCTGGATGCAGGGCATCAGATGAGCTGATGCTGTAGGAACGCTGCGTGTCTAGACGACACCAAAACCGCCGGTCGGCAGTGAGAATATGGTCCTAGAGCATGTGAAAGTAACATCACATACATCGCGGGGAGAAGTTGACAGAGATGATTCAGCAACAGTCTTCTGTGAACGGAAGCAAGAACCAGGGCCTAACATAGACGTCGCTCTCTGCCGCGAGCATTTGCATGTTTTGTGGAAGACTATACAGGGGCATCCTGACGCACCCAGAACGATCTTGCGTAGACGGGAAAGTAACAAGGAGTCGAATTCCTTTTTTCGCAGGACATAAAATATGGACACAGGCTGGATGGATCACAGGAGCGTCTCATCCACACTGGCGCCGGGGCTTGTATGCCCAGAGCTGGTGCCATAGCCTCACAATCCGTCAACTCATGGCTTGCTTGTCGAGCTTCGAATTCGGGAGGTCCTGGGAATACTTTGGCGAAAGTTGAGCCCGTTAGACATTCTAGATAAAAGTTTCGGTCGTACTTTTTCTGTCTCGGATGCCATTTCTGGAAAATGCATGAGGCTTAAGATCTTCCGTACGGAGATCTGTCGGTCTCATTGGACAGCTGGCCGGAGATGGCTGCTGACAGGATTGTACTTTTGGTGCAAGAAACTGTGTCCGCTTAAGCAGCGATGGTATGGAAATATGATCGCGTGTCTCTACTCGAACAGGAAAGCCCGGGGTTTTGAGGCCTCATTGGGCAACATCGGGGAGGTTGTTACGGTTATGGCGCCGTACGGCCCTAGCTATGAGAAGTAAGAATTTAGGCCGCAGAGTCCTCGCCTCGTAGGGCTGGAGGCGTAGTCTTGGCAAACCGTTCAAGGCTGTAGCTGATTGCCGTCAAATCAGGACAAGGTTGCAAACAGCAACCAACGTCATCGTCTGGGCATCTTAACCCAGTGAGGTGGCGCGCCGTAAGCACATCAATGCTAGATTATCTCACACTAGATCCCTCATGCAGCGTGCCGCTTCACGAGTTATGGGTCATCTCCAGTCGAACTCGCTAAGTAGACAGGAGAGGCTCGGCGACTTGCATCCACCAGGAATGGACTCCTCCACGGACTTTGTCAGCCATCTGGGAGGATGTCGTGGAGGTCGGATCTCGAGTTCAAGGACGCATCGATCCCCATAAGTACTGTACAGGCCAGCACGGTTACGCGGCGCCAGTTCCACTCGCCAGGAAATGTGAATATGTGTTCGGTTAACTCTGGCACGGAACCGTACGTGACTTGAAGAATAGGAATAACTTTGTTATTCATAGGCAGCTTGACATCACGGATGCGGACACACACCCACTGACCCCACCTGACGTAGTCATTGGATAAGGTCATCTGATAGAGGATTGGCGCCATCCTCGTCGCGCAGATCAGCTTGTACCGACGATATATTACGTGGTGTCGGGAGCTTGTCAGCCACGAGATGGGAACATCAATTCTGCGTACTCTGCTTTTAGCTTTCGTTGTGACTTAATGTCGGACTCGATAGCGCCAAGTCTGGAGTGAGAGGAGTACGCCGGGTGAATTACCCACCACCGGGAATTAATATAGAAGATTGTTCATTCAAAATCCATAAAAACATGGAGTTCCAAGTTGTATGTGTGTCTGGATGTTGATGGACGACGCATTGGAGAGGTTAGTACCTAGCAGGTTCCTGACGTGGAAACCTAAAGGATGGCGTGAACCATGTGCAGATTACTATGCTTCGGTCGCTTAATGGCGCTTAGCGCGTCTAGGTGGACTGGGATCTATCGCTCTAATAAGCCAACACCTGGCAGAGGTGGCAAAGGGGGAGGAGTTGGGGGGGAATACGTCACTCAGCGACATCCATTCCAACCTTCAAACCGTCTGGATGCCAAATTAAACCGTTGCCAATTCAAAACGCTTCGGCTGAGTGGAGTTTTTTACGCGGCTGACCCCTGAATCAAGGACCCCTATATGCGTATTGCCCTATCATCAAGCCGATAGTGCCTCCGCCGAGAGACCTGGACAGAAGTTCTTAGAGACTCGTAAAATCGTGGCTTCATTCTATGTCGTTGGGATAGTAATAATTTTAACCAGGCAGATGTAAACGGGTAGCTCACCGCTCTTTTCCCGTCGCGCTTAGCGGACTGTCGTATTTTAAATCCCAAACGCCCCCTATAATGCATATGTCTAAAATCGCAAACTCTTATGGATACACACACACCCCGGGACGCATCCTTCTCAAATAGGGGAGGAATTACGCGGATTGGTGATCCATCGACTGTTGCTGATCGCCATCCTCGTCCTCGTGCTCTTCTTCGTCCTCGAAGCCATCGTCGGTGCTTTCAAGCCCCTCTCCATGAATGGCGTAGGTTCCCAACCAACCGGCGAGAGCAACACCAGCAAATATACCCCATGCAAACGCTTCTCCCTTTGGTTGTACGTGCGTCGACACGGTGAAGAGGCTCCCAGATATGAAAGGCCCCACGCTCCGACCGGCCGCGGAAAGGGTCTGTGCGATTCCATTCAGGGTCCCGAGGCTCGCGTGAGAGGGTGCCGAATTCGTGATCTGTTATACTGTGTCAGCGACTCCCGCTCCATGGCGACAATCCTTTCTTTACTGTAGTGACCTACCAGCAGCATCACGCTAGAGAGACCGCCAACCGCACAGATATTTTTGATGATAAGGATGATGCCGAGCTCAGCGTATAGCCAGAGCTTGCTATCACCAATCCCCAGGGGGGGCTGTGAATCCTGATAGCCGACGAATGGCATCAGAGCCATGGTTACTCCGAACCCGAACAGAGATCCGCGGTAGGTACCGATATTTCCAACACGGGATTTCAGCGACCTGAAGAGAAAAAGCTGGAACAGGATCGTGACAACGCCGGCAACCGAAAGACTGACACCGATCACATCTGCACGGAGATCTCGTCCCGTAGGTGGCTGCGCAGAGGCAAACACCGGGTAAAGACTGTTGAAGGAGCTATTTGATAGCTGAAAGACGAGGGAGGTGGCCAAGAGGACTACCGTCGTGCGGTTGAGGATCTGGCGCCAAGTCGCAGGATCAGATGGGAGCTTCGCATCCGATGCGCCTTCATCGTCTCTACTCGGATCCAGGAGGCCCCTTTCCCCCCTAGCGTCGTATCCATCATCGTCACTCTCGTCCGCGACTCCGTCGGTGTATCTATCACGTTGCCGGCTTAAGGAATGCTTGAGACCCTTCTTAGCCCTTTCCAAGCAACGAGATAGCCGGTGCACCTTCTGAGCCCAATCGGGGCCATCCCTTCCCTCTTCCCTCTCCAAGGTCTCTTCAAACCATATGCTTAACAATACAACACTGAACGCAAGTAGTGAGGCTCCTAGGATATTTGGAGCAAGGTAGGGAAACTTGTCTTTCGCAAACTTTCCGACCAGGAGTCCACCGAGAGCAGGTCCTGTGATAGAGCCTAAGCTATATACCTAGGAGAGAGGTTAGGGTGGTCCCAACATGAAGGCCTACCTCCAACTCGGTTAATGAGGGTGGTATTATCGTGCTTACCACAGGCAACCACGTGAATGCCCTGCTCTGGTTGCTCCGGTCGGTCAACTCCCCAAGACATGTCGGTACCACCGCGGCATTCCCGTTGAGAAGGCCCATGGCCACGTGCACGAGCACGATATGCCAGTACCTAGAACAGAACCCAAAGAAGGTAAAGCAGACGCATAACAGCGACGTGCCCAGCAGCATAACAGGTTTCCGTCCAATATGGTCTGCCAAGTACCCCCAAAATAGGTTTGTAGCTAGCTGGGCGAGGGCGAATGCCGAGGCCAGCAGACCGACGTATAAGCCAACCTGATCCGGGGCGACGTCAGGAAAGGAGCCGATCATCTCGGGCAGATACGGCGATATCGAATTCAGCGCCGACTGTTCGGACAAGGAGAGCAGGGCGAGTAATGCGAGCTGGTTGACGGGCAACGGCGTGGCGCCATGTTCGTCTTCATCATGCGAACCAGGGGACTCGGAACCCGAGCCGGAAGACTGCCGTCGGCCGGGTGTCTTGGGCGGCGGTGTAGGGAAGGTGTGATAGTGATGCGCTGTCGATATGCGGCGGATGGGCTTTCGGATCGAGCATAACGTGGGGAGCGGCGAGCCGGCCCTGAATGACCCAGTACGGCCCTGTTCTCTGCCTGGCCGCCCCCTGCCAGGTTGGCGCGAGGATGACGAGGGTGCTGTTGTCGCGGCGGCGGCGGCGGCGGCATATGTTGCGCGGACCATCTTCGCCGCGATGGGTTAAGGAAGCCGACGATCTTGAGACCTTCCTTGCCCGTTGGCCTGACTACATCAACTCTATCCAACGGGGTTGAAACACTTTCTCTACCTTGAAACAGGAAGAACTGCAGTTGACACGAATAATGAGCATATGCAACGAATAGGAAGCTTGAATTGGGAAGGCGAAAGAGCAGTGGATTGAGGTAGGGAATGGGAGAGTTGGCCATGACTGGGGCAAGCGACCCAGAATGGTTTCCCATGACGACACGGTCTACGTACCTGAAGCTGTATGTGCTGTTAGATGATCGGCGCTAATTCTGGTACCGTTATACACTTAGAGGTCCGCGATAACAGTCCGTAGGTGCCTTTATAGAAAATTCACCTTTGATTCCGGGGGTTGAGAACTTGGTCTGTACGGCTTCAGATTGAAGAAGAAACCATACGCTGCGTACAATCGAGCGGGGAGGTCGAATGAAGTCAGAAAATTCAGTGAAAGGGAGATCTCCAGGCTCCTTGTTTTTGCCTTCATGTATGTAGACGCACTTGGGAAGCCTAGCTGGTACAGCGCAGCCGCAGGGGCAGCTATTAGTGCAAAATGAGTACGTACTTACCTACCTACCCGATGAGCAGCCCCGCCTTGTATGTACAATGCGGGGCACCTCAGTTTCTGCTCCCCTTTCAATCAGGTATTGCCATTTCTTCCTCATTACTAGGTACCTAGATTTCAGTTCCATTTGGGATCACTACGACAGCAGCGCTTCGATATCGCTGGAGATGAACGAACGCAATGTGGCCCCCCAATTGCAAGTTCATTTGGTGATATCACCCTGAGCCCCTTCAACCATCCCGGAGCTCGGCCCTCATGACTCGGAAAGCAATGGTTGACCTCAACCGAGAATGTCCATCAAATGTCCTTCTCACTGGCTCTTGTCAGACTTGCTCAGGGCGTCGTTCTAAGTGTGGGTCTCGACACTGTCCAAAACTACGAGGAATCGACAGAATTCAAAGATACTGATTCATGGAAAAGGAAGATGTCATTCTCAATGTCTGAAGGCCACGAAAGCCTCTATTGCCATGCAAAGTACGGACGTCCAGCACCTTTAACAAACATTATGCTCTATACATGTTAAGTTGGAAGCAATCTTTCTCCTGGCCCGTCGGCATCCATCCGCATCTACCGGTATATCATTCCACCAGCTAAAACAAGCGGGCGTCGCTTCTGTGTCCTAAGCGGCTCTAGCAGCGTGCTAGGGTGGTGGAAGGTCAACTCTTCCATATAGTCTTATTTGGGAATCTCATCCGGGTGGATATCCGGCCCCGTCCCTTGTAGGTGCGAAACTGGATCCTGCTGAACCGAGTCGTCAGCGTTTGTGCATACGCTGACGTCCGACGCCGGCTCACTACAGCATGAGACCAACACGCTGGCGTCGTTCTTCCTCCCGGGGACGTCCAGCGCCGGGTTACTGGTGAAGAAGTCGGCGGGCTTGATATGAAACTGATGGATCTCGCATGGCCTGTTGGAATCGGTCAATCATACATGTGTAAGTTCTGGGCGGCGGGTTTTACTCACATGACGGGCCAATCCTCGACCCTGGGATTGTGCGTCAGCCCGAACACGTTCCACACGACAGGGGTGCTCTTCTGGCCCCTCTCGCTCGCATCGCCATTGGTGTGCCCGTTAGACCCATCCGCTTGTTCTAAATCGTCTACGAACCAGTCGCGCCTCTCGACCATGGCCTTGACACCCCCGACCTCCTTCCTGCTCTGGTTCGTGAACTCGCCCGCCGCCCACAGCTCGCCGTCCCGATAACCGGTGAACCAGAGGTGGTGCTTCGCGTAGGGGGCCCGTGCCGCCTGTGTGCTGTTGTCGTCCGCCAGCATGAGCTGCGTCGCCACGGGCGCAAACTTGTAGCTGACGTTCTTGCCGCTAATGGGATTGGTCTTATCGACGTTCTCCATGCGTACCGTTCTGTTGCAGCGGGGTTCCGCATCTGCGTACGTCGCGCGCTCGATCCTCTGCCGTCGGATCTCGTAGCCGTTACCGTAGGGGTTTGTCTCGGGATTCATCGGCACCGGGTGGCTTTCCTCGAGGACCACTGCGGTGTCTCCAGCCGTGTAGGAATCGATGCTAGGATCGATACGAACGGCAAAGATGTGCTGGTGATTTTGCGCCAAGACTCCAGGAGAGACGATATTACCGTACCCTGACATTTTGCCCTCCTCGATAGGAACAACGCTGACAATGCCGGTCGCACGGGTCTCGACCGTGATGCCTCCAGCAAGATCGAGTTTATACATGAAGACATACTCGTAGTTCGCAAGTGTGGCGATGAACTGTATGACGAGCTCGCGATGCCGCGTCACAACAGCCCGTTCCGTTCGGAAGTTCGTGTGCTTCCAGCCAATGCCATTGTCCTGTTCATGAAGACACACGACGTTCTTGGCCAAGGTAGGCTTGCCCTCTTTATCTGCGACCCACACGTCAAAGTAGTGAACTGCGCCTAGACAATCACATCCCAACTTTAGATTGTTTGCGGCCCTTCCGATGCCGCCATCCCCGAAGTCGAAAGCTTGTTTGCGATGAAAAGGGGGTCGGGGGTCGCCATATGGCACCGTCATCTCAGAGAACGAAAGCCGATACAGGATCGGTCTATTCCCGTAGCACACATCATGAAGCACCGCGCCTTCGCGCGGCGTGAAGCCAACTCTAAAACGCCAGTTCTGCCACTCTACCAGATTATCAGGGTGAACATTGAAGGATGTCCCCTCCGGCTGCACGACGTTGATGGGCTTAAGGTCGGTCCGAAGAGGCCGGTCTAATAGTTCGGGGACGAACTCTGCCGGTTTTGCGTTCTCGAACAGCTTCATCGGTTTTTCCAACTGTGGCTTCGGGTGGAGGCCATCTCCGTCGCCACCTGTGGCTAGGCGATCTACTCTAACCACTTTCTTAGCGTTGAAGTCCATGACCGGTATTATCGGTATGGGATAAGAGTAATGGTTGGAATCTGGATTATTGTTGGCCGCATCCCGAGCGAACACAAGACCTTGCATATAACGTGGTACCGTTTCGTTGGGATCAAGTCCACCTTCTAATGATTAGTATAAATCCGCTTGCGCACGTTGCGCCGTGATATATAGGTCAATTACCGTATGGCCAGGGATCTATGGTGATCTTGAAATTCTCTGGTAGTATGAACTCGCTTAATGCTTCTTTGAATATATCGGATGACATGCACGCATCGTGGAAGAGGCCAAACTCCTCGGCAGTATAACTCGTCTGGCAATGCTCCGGGAACGTCTTGGTGTTGCAAATCTCACCAGCTTCGACATTGACAATTGTCTCCGCCAGTGTAAACTTTCCATTTTTTATCACATCGTAGAGCAATTTCACCAATCTTGGTGGCCTGACAGTCGTCGAATGTCCTCCATGTTCCGCAATGAGGATCTGGACCAGCTCTGTCTTCTTTGGCTCCTCGACATGGATAGTTCTGAAGGCGAAGGCGACGCCCTCGTGACCTAGCTTCTTGACAACAACATCGCGAGCTTTGAGGAGCTCATCCGCCGTGAGCGGTCGCAGGGGGTGTTGTGAACCGGATTTAAGTTCTCTATCGACTGTCATGATGACCGGAACTATGTAAGCTCTCTTCTGCCACCAGATGCGGTCATGCACGGGACTTGTCCCCACGGCTATATATGATTCTCAGCCCCGGCCCCATCGACCGGTAGATGATTGAGGCCTTTCAGTTCCTGGTCAACGACTCAGACGATTATCGTCTTGGCCTGCTTGAATATGGGCTCAAGTTCGAAGGGGAATGGTGGGGGAAGAGGGGCAGTTCTTGACGTGGATGTGGGGTAAGCCGAAAAGGGGTAAGTCGGAAAGGGGTCCTCCAATGTGTTGCGCCGCCGTGACGCTCAGTAACACCCGTAAAGCGATCGGGAAGGTTCAAGCCAGGATAGGGAAGTCCTGCCGATGCCCAGACCAGAGACAGTCGCGCCCGGTTTGATAGCGGGCCATAACCTTATCACCCCGGCATGTATACAGCCGTCCGGTCGCCGGCGCTTGACGCTGTCACATGGTGTTGCCTTTACATTTGATAAATGACTTGGAGGACTCACAATGCCCCCATTACTTAATCAGCCATATTAAGGGTAGTTAATGGCCTACGACTGGGAGAGCAAGAACGTTATAGTGACTACTAATGATTAGTAACAATACTGTTATTATTAAAATATTACACTATATTACTATTAACACTCAACTCGGTTACGTATATGCTAAATTTAGTACTTATATATTATATTGCTACTAATCTCGTTATCAGCGCACTTAATGCACGGTTTAAAAGTGTTAGTAAAATATATAATAAAAAAAGAAGTTATGCCTTTATATTTCTTTATAAATTTTCTAAAAACTTGCCTTTCTGGTTGCTTAATACGTGATCAGAGCAATTTTATAGGACTTCAATGTAGCAATGTATTAACTCATGCTTGAATTGGCTAGTGTATTTGGGAAGGCAGCAGTAAATTGTTACTTACGGCCTGATTCCCCGTACATCTCCCAGCTATGGGCAGTAAGCATCCCCAGCTGATTGCTACAAATGCGATCAATCGCCAGTCTTTTGCCCATTGCCTTGATGGTGGGGGGTGCAGCTATGACATAAATGCGGAGCTATATGAGTTGGTTTGGGCTCGGTGCTTGTTTACATACATGGAAGTTAGTACCTTGCCTCTTTAGATTGAATAACATAACTTGCTTACATTACCTGCGTCTTCATCATCATCGATATTATCCTTCTAGAAAACCTTGCAGGATGTGCTCTTAGCAGAGGGCCGAATCCTTTACTGCTGTAAAGAACATCCGCGCCGATTCGGCGGTAGGATAAGGCCCGTCGTAAGGACTCGTTCGCTCCATCAGAAGAGACTCAGTTAGCCATTGGTTTCGTGGCGGCTCAGATCCAGGATTTGTTAATACGAAACGGGACCCCTTTCCAGGTAGAGCTGGATCGACGGCCTCCATACAAGGAGTTGCGAAGGAGGGTTGCGGAGCTAAGAATTCAAGCAAAAAAGAATAATCCCCCGAATCACGGTCGGCTGACCGACTGCGAAGAAACTTGATGTCCCTAGGCTTTAAATCGCGATAGAAGGGACTAGTTGAAGATACTGGGGTTGAATAGTGTCTCGAAGCGGCTCAAGACCGCTGCTCCAGGTCCGACCAGGAAATCTGCCGACAGTAAAATACTAAGTAGCAAGAGCAGCATCTCTCCGCTTCTTCATATCCCGTCCCGAACCTCCCCCTGTCCCCTCTTCCCCAAGCAAACAAATAATAAAAATAAATTAAATTTATTTTAAAAAAGTTATGAAAAATTAAAATAAAAATTAAATATAAATAAATAAATAGATATGTGCGTCTGTACGCGAAGAGAGTCAACAAAGGCTATTGTCAAACCTCCTCTCCTTGTTCTCGAGTTCCAGTTCCAGGGCTGCATACGGAATCAGCCGCACAATGGGAGGCCATCAACCCTCGGAAGCAATAGGCAGATGCCTGGTTAGGGAAACGGCACATTAACCGCCTATTGTTAGGGGGACGATCGGCCTCTTGGCTACTACCATTACGAGAAGCTCCACTGGTATACCCTGCCCCAGAAGCGTTCGTAACCACTGGCCGCGTACAGTAAAGGGGCTAGCATAAGGCTGAGTTACAACTGCAACTCCATCTTGGACGGAAAGGGAAATAACGATTGGCCATGCTCAGTGTTGAAGGTACATCGATTTTCTTAGATGATAGACGTCACAAATATTATAAACAGAATACCGAAACTGTGACCAGCGATACGCAGTGCATGGAACACGGGTTACATATGCATTAAGAGCTCAACAGCCGCATGGTCACATTGATACTTACGGCAAGGACGCAGCATCACTCCCAACATTCTTATACTTGTTAAAATCCTTGATTATATATTACATTCCTGTCCTCCGGTCTCTGGTACGGAGAACAAGAACAGCCAGGCATCACGCTTCAGGTCCTACAGAGGCCGTCTCAAGAGAAGAAAAGAGCAGCTACTGCATGAACCCTATCATCATCACCGCCGTCATCGCTCACTGAAGTTTTCCATTCCTTAGTAGACGTATCTGAAATTGAGGTTCTCTCTATCCGTGAGATCCTCAAAGGCGTGAGTCATGTTCTCGTCCCTGGCCTCCGCAACACCGGCGGCAGCCATATCATCGCGCTTCTTGTTCTGCCTGACGAGGTGCCAACGGAAGAGAAGGAGGACGACGACCAGAACGCTATAGCAGCCCAGGTGGGTCGCGAACGCCGTGTAGTACTTGGGAGCCTCCCGTGCCAGGAACACCTGGGGCCCGATCGTGTTACCCGCCGACCAGAAGATGAAGTTGGTGGCCACCGTCACCGACTTCTTCGTCTGGCCGCCCACGTTCCGCGACATCAACGACAGACCTAGAGTCTGTGCTGACCAGAACGACAGCGTGATGTAGTAACAGATGAGGAGGCCGACGTGTTGCGCCAACGTCTCGTTCGGAATCGTCATGAGGAGGATCGTACCGACGAACGACCTATTACATCAACTTGTCAGCCCAGGTATGAAAAGACACAGGTGCAGGGGTGCGTAGATCAGGCACTTACGGGATGACGAATCCCAACATGGTCCAGATGTTCTGGTTAAACTTCTTGACCAGCCATACGGATCCGAGAAGAATGATGATGATGTAGAAACCGAGCACCATGGCGAGCAGCTGAGTCTCCAGGACCGTGAAGCCCAGCGACTGTTTGATGATGATGTTGGCGAACGCTCCGAGACCGCTTGTCGGAAGGGTTGTCAGGAATTGGATTGCGGCATAGCACCAAGTCTGAGGATCCGTCAGGGCGTCCCACACCTGCTCCTTCTTGAACTTCCGGTTCTGGATACCGGTCTGGTTATCACGGACGCGCTCGACCATGAGACGTTTCTGTGAAGACAGCCAGCATCAGCAACTACTCGATTATATATTCTGGGAAAGGAGCGGAGAAAGAAAGCAGACTTACGTCGTCTTCCGAGTAGCAGTGGGCGCGCATCGGTGAATCCGGCATGTACCATAGAACAAAAAGGCCGAATAGGACGGAAACGATGCCGTAGGTCAGGAACAGCCACTGCCAGGACTTCAGAGGCCCGGTAGTTATCAGACTGAAGCAGTACGCCAGGAGACCGCCGACGATCTGCTGGGCACCATTCATCATGTACCAATAAGTGACTCTCGAAGCTTGCTCCTCACGCCTATACCACATGGACGAGAGTACGACGAACGCCGGCTGACAGGCCGACTCGAACAGCCCGAGGAGCGTACGCACTACTATTAGTCCGACAAAGTTCTTGCAAGCGGCGTGGCACGCCAGGACGGTGCCCCAGGCTACGATGGAGAAGCCTAGGTACTTGCCCACGGGCACCCTAGTTATGATCCAGTTCTAAGGAGACGACTATGATTAGTTGTCATTGCCTCCGAACGATGCGGGGGAAAGCTGTCGGCTCACCTGTGGGTATTCGACGACCAGGATGGTGATATAAATACACGAGGTCAACCACGAGAACTGCTGGGTAACGTTGCCCTTCTCATCGGCGAGGCCAGTATCCTCCGGAAGCTTCATAATAGCGGCGAACGAGAGCGTGCCCTTGTCGATGGCCTGAATGAAGTACGTCAAGATCATGACCACCAGGACACGCTTGTCGATCAGCTTCCGCAGCCGGATGTTCTCCTCGGGCGCAAAGTCGATCCGCATGTCGCCCGCGTACTTGGCCAGTTCCTTGTCCATCTTGTCGTAGTTCATGCGGCCCTCGGCCTTGCGCGCCTCCCCGGCGTCGTCGACGCTCAACGGATGTGCGTGCTCGTTCTCAGCGAACGACTTCTTCGCCCTGTCCCCCCCATGGGGCTGGACGATCTCGGGATCCGGGACCTCTGTCGACGACATCGTGATATCCGCAGCCAAGTTCGGTAGAGGTGCTCTTCGCAATGTAGCCAACGAACGAGGGCTATGCCGTTGCGGACCGTACCGTAGCCGAATGAAACTTCGAGTCTAGCTGGGTGAGAGCTGAGCAGGATTGAAAGAAAGGGAAGGTTAATCGGGGAGGGCTCTTGCTAGCTCTTTATTCACCACTGTGCAACTCCCCGGACGGGATCCTGCAGCATTGCTACCCCGACCGCCAGGGACACGAGCAAGATAACCATGGTTCCAGATCCACTGTATGACTTAAGGGTCGCGGAGAAATGCAACAAAGCAATATGTGCGATGCGCCAGATGAGAGAACAAGGCAGGGGGTGCAGAAGTTCTGGCCGGACTAACCCCGATATCCGGGGTGAGAGGATGGGGTAAATCTGGGGTCCTCTCCAAATCTGGAGAAGAGAGCCAATTAACTGGCGCCCCAAGTTGCACCCCATCTGCTTCCTTGCCCTGCCTTGTCCGGTTGTTTGCCGCCCTCGGGCAGAGCTCGACCGAGCCTGACAGATCATGTCGAGGGATCACAGCGCCAAAGGGTAATTGTCCACCAAAGATGACCCGAAGGCCCCCATCTGAAAATCGCTGTCGTCGGAGGATCGGGAAAGCACCCATCGACCCCAGCCTTGACGATGAGCACGGCGTGACAATCGTGACGTTTCCCCAGCGGGCCGGAACCCAATAATCAATCGAGTTGTTTGGTAAAAACACTGGGGAAGAAATAATCAAGGGCTAGACGAGGACGTATGCCATTAAAGAATGTTTCTTGTTTATCAATAACGCTTCGGTATCGGTTCCGAAGCGCCCTCGCGAACTTAGAGAGAGCCCATCGCAGGTCTCCATAATAACTTGCTGCACCGAGCTCCGCACGGAGTCATGGAGAACATCGTGGTTCGGTTTGGGCCTAAACTATTACTCCGCAGATGGATTCCCCTCACTGGATGTGAGGAAGAGAAAGAAGAAATAGATCAGCTCATTCTTAAAAAGAATTGCATGTGTCTTTTGTAGCCGCTCTATCGCATTAGGGCGGCGCTTCGTGTACTCTAGACGTTCCATTCAACACAAGCCATCGATTCCCGATTGCCCAAGATGCCGGCAGAGGTCCACGGTTTCAAATCTAGCGATATACACGCCAAGATCCAGCTGCTTATCGACGGACTGGTAAACATCAAGGACCAGACGGGCGAGTTCCTGCTGAGGCTGGAGGATGGCCGAGTCATCGACACGAAGGGGTGGAACGACTGGGAATGGACACATGGGATCGGACTGAACGGTATCTGGGCCTACTACTCGTTGACGGGTGACGAGAAGTACCTCAAGATCATCGAGGACTGGTTCGCGAACCGGTTCGCCGCCGGCGGCACGACCAAGAACATCAACACCATGGCCGTGTTCCTGACGCTGGCCTACGTCTACGAGAAGACGGGTAACCAGACCTATCTCCCATGGCTGGACAGCTGGGGCGAGTGGGCGTACCACGACCTAGAGAGAACCAAGTACGGCGGCATGCAGCACATCACTTACCTGGAGGTCAACGACCAGCAGCTGTGGGACGACACACTCATGATGACTGTCGTGCCCCTGGCTAAGATCGGCAAGCTCCTCAACCGGCCGCATTACGTAGAGGAGTCGAAGCGGCAGTTCCTAATCCATATCAAGTACCTGCTTGATACGAAGTCCGGACTCTTCTACCACGGGTGGACGTTCAACGAGGGCGGGCACAACTTCGCCAATGCGCTCTGGGCTAGGGGTAACGCGTGGTTGACCATCGTAATCCCCGAGTACTTGGAGCTCCTAGATCTGTCCGTCAACGATCCCATCCGGTTACATCTCCTCGACACCCTGCACGCACAGGTCGACGCCCTGAGACCGCTGCAGACGGCATCTGGGCTGTGGCGCACTCTGCTCGACCAGCCGGAGGAGGAAGGCTCATACGTCGAGTCGAGCGCAACCGCGGGATTTGCTTACGGGATCCTGAAGGCGCAGAGGAGGAAGTACATTAGTAAGGAGTACCAGGACGTTGCCCTCAAGGCGATACGGGGCGTTTTGGACAACATCGACGCCAAGGGCGAGCTGTTGAACACGTCGTTTGGTACGGGCATGGGTCGGAACTTGCAACACTACAAGGACATTCCAATTACTAGCATGCCTTACGGCCAAGCCATGGCGATCATGGCACTCGTGGAGTTTTTGAGGGTCTTCATCTGATTGCGTCTACTAGGTTAGGCTACCCTTTTTTTATAAAAATGATCAGTGTTACATGCGTGCTCTATCAGATCTCATCTTATCATACCTATCTCAAGCTGTCACATAACTACGGCCAGATAAGGACTCTTGTTGGTATTGCACATAGCCCGGGCGTCAGCAGTGGGAAACCGTTTATAGCGGCCAGTGACGTGGTAACAGCTAGAACCAAATGGACGCAAATACTTTCCGGGACAAAGAGAAGCAGTATAATGACGGTTACTAGCCGCGACGAATCACCCCTACTCCGTCATTGCTCTTGCCGGGAGGCCGAACCGTGCATCTAGCACTACACGTGTCTCGTGCGGTCTCGGAGTCAACCATCCGCTCAGAAATCGCCCGAGGGCCGAAGTGCGGACTCGGCGACCGGGCCAGATGTTACAAGAAGCCTCAAGAACGTACAGACCTCGGTGTTATCAGACTCGCTAGATTAATGGGGACCACGCAGGTTCCTTGGTTTATATGGTGCCTTGCTGCACGTTCATCCGCATGGCAATAGTAATTGTATGAGAATTGTATCGCTGTTGCAACCAGCATGCGGAACGCTTCCAACGTTGTCAAGGTATGCTTTCTTGTTTGCTCTCTACATCGCCAGGACATAATGCAAGATGTAGCCGTATTCTTCTTTGCAAAGCGATAAGCGACTCTGCATTTGCCCGTTGGTCCTTTAACTTGATGACTCATCCGAGCGAGCTGATCTTACAATTTACGCACTTAGTCCCAGTCAAAGAGAATGTTGTTTCTGCAAAGGGCATCGCACTGACCAGTTTCTATCGGTTTCCATAGGCCCGGCTCTCGGGCGCGTCACTGATTTCTACTACTGTCTACGTGGTCAATCTGTCCAAGTCAAATCCTCATTCCATGTATCTGAGCCGTACCATCGCCAGTCTACTTTGTCGTCCCGCTTAAGTCACGTTGTCGGGGCTAGAGGGGAAGCGTTCGCTGGGTGTCGGTTGCTGAGTATTCCTATGGTGCATTTTATGCGTTTTGTCCTGTTGTTTAGTGCGTATCCTCCGCCTTTCGCTTTAGTCCGTGGGTTTTAGGAAAGTCGATGTTGATGTCGACTGTTTTAGGGCAGTTCAGTTCATCACTGCCCTCAGTTCGTCCCTAGATTTATGTTAGTGCTAAGCTGCACACGAAAGTCATTCATAAAGGCAGCGCACCTCCTTACGGGGATTGGAACAGGTGTCCTCAGAAACTGCGCCTACGGGAGCATTGGCATTCGGAGCAGGCTTGGTGCATTGCCCCTGTTTGCTCTGCTGGCTAATGGTCTGCTGGAACACCAACAAACGGCCATAGTCAGGTTCTAGCCCACCTAATCGCATGAAGCAGATCATCTCCTCCTCCACATATTTCGAGACCCAAGCCTGCTTGAGATCGTGCATTCTGTCAAGTTCCTCTTCCGTGAGATGTATCTCGAGGCGTTCTGGAGTCTCGCTGATGATAGTGCCAAACTGCGACAAATCCGCTAGCTTAGCAGAGGGGTGAGACGAGGAGAATGCCCGGAAATAACATAAGATGTGTCCTGACTCTGAGGGGGGGTGTTGCCAATAGTAGTACGGAAGGTACGGATCGTCCAAGTCGTACAAGAAGTCCGGCATGGTATAGGATGACGCTCTTGCTTCCATGCTCCAAGGATCAAGTTGAGTCTCCGTTCTAAATGGTCCGCCGCACAATAAAGAACTATGTAGCTGTGCTCGGAAAGCGAGGGTCCTCAGCAAGATTTCCTAAGGGGTGAGCCTCATTACCTGGGGCGCGTTGTTTGTCACGTCCCGGTTGCCCATACAACGTGATCCGATGAAAGCGAGGTAAATACGATATAGGTGCCTGAGCTGGCTGATGACTTTTAGGCCATAAAGAATGCAACCCTGTAAGGCGAATAAATCATTATATTGAAACTCGTAACTGCTGAAGGTATTGTTGCATCATCGCTTGTGCTGGTTATACTCCTTTCTCATGTCGGCACCACGTCTCGACCCATGAGAGGATATCGTAATATGCTCTTGACACCAAATGTCATATCGAAAGACTGACCGTAGCAATGAAGCAGTGAAATTTGGTTATGAATATGTTTCAATTCTTCACTGGTGATGGGAAGATGGTAATGTTGTTGTGATGATGAACAACGGGGTTAGGAGTAAATTTTAAGCGTCTGTTTTGCAACTACCCGTCACAACATGGCTCTCACTCTCCTTTATCTATATGCCTCTCTCTCGGATATGAGATCTTACCCAGAAATGGAATATGCCTTGCTCCTGTGATCCACCACCTACCCTTGCCAGTCTAAAAGGGAACTGGTGAGTCTATTGTAATGTTCGCAGACTTGTTCGAAGTGTTATTACTAGCTCCTTAGTACATCTCCTTGGAGATGCTCGCGAATCACTCTTCAACCGCAATTCAGGTTATGGAGCATGCTGGCGCAGAATTCCCTTGAGGAATGTGCGAGACGGCTTCACGGTGAAATCCCCTCCGGTTGATATTGATTGTCGGCTGGTATGTGATTTTCGTGGAGGGGCAACTCGAAGTTGTGGTTCAGCTGTTCACCTTGACGTTCCTCGGCCGTCCTGAGCTTGGATTGAGATGTCAACGATGTCTATTGTAGGCCATGATGTCATATTACCTGTGTGGAAGCTGCCAAATCCCATCGTCCAGGACGGTACCCTGACATGTGGAAATAGCAGACTCAAGTAAGCTAGAAGAGGGAACATACTCTAAGATCTAGCTCCGTGTCTGTTCGAGAACGAAGTGCAAAGATCGGCTTGGAAACTGTAATTGCGACAAAGCTAGACCTAGCACGATTTCATCCAGCTGGACTTGGAAGTATTGCCTCAGTACCTATTGATTTTTCCTGAACTTGAGGTTCAGAAAGAGTGACGTACATCTCTACGATCTCATCTGATGCTCTTCACACTGTATCCGGACATATTTACACACCTTCCGGTCGCCTTCGCGTAGGGACCATCTTCAACTAGCATGCCCACACGGGCTTGAGATAAGAAGCCAAGGGTACGGATTTTCCGTACCGGTACATCGTATAGAGGTTTCGAGCTCGTATCTGAATCAGCTTTCGGTATAATGAGTGTCTCTTGGTCCAATCACTTAGCGATAACCGATCACTCCTAATAGCATAGTTCGAATATTGAAAAGAGCGCATGGCGGTGTCGATTCATCTGATTATGTCCCTGTATATCTGAGCGCTGGTTGAACTTTTGGAAGGTGGTGATGGTGAGCCTGACACATAAACCATCCCATATCCATACTGGAGGCTAGCTAAGACCACGAGAATGCCTGGGAACACGGACTCAATGACATCCCCCTTGATACATTCATTCTGCCAACAAGGAAGGGTCAATTTGTGCCGAGCCTTTCCTTGTAATGGTCCGGTTCGGCGTGCTCTCCTCGGCTCATGCCCCTATTCACTTGTCAATACTATTCTGCAGCTATCGCGAGACAAGGCACTTAGGTCTTAACCTGCCTATCAGGGCGCAGTCATGCCGGAGCTACTGTATAGCTCGAAACGGCAAGGCGGAAAAGGGTCAACCGCACCCACGACGTATTAGTATCGCGACTGTATCGAGCAGAGCAGACCCGTGACATCCATTACTGCAAATGGCGTGAATAGCAGACTCGCGGCAAAGGGGCCAGCCTAGTTGAGAGCCGATTCACGTTTTGCGGGGCCTTCGCGCGGTTGTAAAAATACTACTATCTTGTCAGTCGACTCCGGATCGAGAGAGGTCGAGTATTTACGTACGCCTGGACATAGGTCTTCACGTTCGGATCGGCGATGTCTCGAACTACTTGCGCAAGCTCGGCGTCGGTTTCGGCCCTCCCCGCCTCGTTAACCGCTAATAATTGGGGAGCATGGTTCTCTTGTTCAAGGTCAGCGTTTCGAGGCTCCCCAAAAGATCGTGCGAGCACCGGAGCCGAAAACCGCAGGCACTCGTGCCGAATGCGGCGAGCTTACGTACTAAACCAAGGGAGGACCATCGCCGTCGTTAGCCTTTCACGGGCCCTCAGCTTTTTGTCTCGGGGCCAGCGGCCTAGCGGAAGTATCTCGGTCTGCTGGGCCACTTTCTCGAACCCCTCGTCGTGTAGCCACCCGGGCGTCTGAGGCGCGGGATCAAAAATCGTGCCGACGCTGGAAGCCAGCTGCTGAAATAACCTCGAGAGACGGGGTGTTATCTCGTCCTCTCCGAACTTGCCGTCGAAGTTAAGCACCCTGCCCCTGATGTCGGTTATCTCGAGCCACCCTCCGGGTTTCAGCTTTTCAAATGCTTGGGCGATCAGAGCCGGCCAATCCCGTATCATGCCGGCCAAGGCCCGGACCTGGATGAAGTCCACCGATTCCGGGCTTATCTTCCAAGGTTTTTCGACATCGGCAATCTCGAACTTTACGTTCTTGGGCACCAGCTTGGCTTGGATAGGAGCTATATCGATACCGATGATGGTCGCCCCAGGGTATCTGGCCGCCATCTCAACGGCCCAGCGGCCGGTTCCTGTGCCGATATCCACGATTACTTTGGCGTCGGGCGGAATTCTGGTCTGCAGAAGTCCAAGGTCAGCAATCGGGGAGCTCCAAATAAGTCAGCCAGGTGATAACAGTTGTCGAGCACGGCGCATCATCCATCCCCACCGCGTTCTGAATCTGGTCTAACTAGGCGGTGATCTAGCCGGTGAACGCCTGTCGACGAACATGAGCCGGGAAAAGAAGTGGCCGCCACAAACTCACCGCCGTCAACTCGCCATCGAGGCACAACCGCAAAAGCCGATGGAGAGAATCCAACCGGCGCTGCTCGGACTCATCAAAAGGCAAGAAAACATTGCCGGCGGATTGATAAGGCTGGCCATAAGCCAGGGCAAACTGGCTAGTGAGCGATTCCTGATCCGCCGAAACGATGTCAGACTCCGTCTCCATAGAATGACCAGCCGCAGCGGGCAATTCCTGAGATCTTGATGAGTCACCGGCCTTCAGCGTGAAAGAGCAGTAGAGCGTCACTTACCCCCTGTTTCTCCTCCTGGTGCGTGGGACACATTCTCGCCGCGGTGTCCGAGCTTGATCAGCCGTTGATCTGTCAATATACCACAGGACAGAAAGCAGGCTCAGAGATACGACCCTCAGGAGTAAGTGGTATTGCGGTCGCGCGGCGGCTGATCGAAAGACCTCGCTCCGAGTTCCATTCCGTGGGGTGGATTGAGAGGGGTTCAACCGAAACTTCTTCAATCTACTTGGCTGTCTACAAAGCGCCGGGAGCAGGCGTCTCAACTTGGATCTTTCGGCACGGTAGAAATCTGCAATGTAACGGCGCGAAATTGCAGGATCGGGTTCCTCTGCGATGCGGATTTAGGACGTTGCGCTCGTTGCGGGCCCTTCGGTAGATCAGTCTCGACGGCCCAAAGGGGCAGCAAGAATAATTGGGTTGGTTCTCTTTCGGCTTGTTCACCGTGGCTCCTCGGTGAGTTATACGGCGCATACATTCGGGACGACGTGACACGCGCAAGACTGACTCAATCGGGCCATCATTTATGTACGTTGGGGGCCTCTACAGATGACCGTGCAGGTGATATGCTGCGAATGAGAACCCTTTGCGCGCATACAGAGGTGGGCTTTTACGGGTGACCCCAGGGTTATTTTTGCAGAGAGCTGGCATATTCCTCGCCATAGCCCTAGCTTCCGCTAAATGGGGCAGGGGGAGAAAACGGCGGAAAGTGGGTTGAAATATCCCCTATGTGGAGGCCTGAAGCCCCCGATCAAGGAGGGATCCCTACTGGTTGGAAATAGACCGCCACGCTGGCATCGCTTCGAAACGCCATGCAGGAGACATATGCCGATGTTCCACAAAAAGCATGTCTCGTGCCTGAGTACCCTGCAACACCGACGGCCGACCTACGTGAAGGTATTCTATGCATGACACGGGTCTAACGTACTGGGCCTTACGGTTCCTCGTACGATAAGCTACTACCTTGACCCCACGCTTCGAGTTGCCTGCCCGTAGAATCCCCCGTGCCGTACCGTGCCGCCCCGTGCCGAGTGCATTTCACGTAGGCAGGTAGGTAGGGGTAAGATGGTGGTCAAAATGCGGTCACACTTACTGGTGTTCGATGTGTCTTCCATATGATAAGTTTGGCTTTTCGCCTCGGAAGCGTAGTTTCTTGGCCCCTGACATCTATAGCATCCGATGCTTCTCTGAACCGTCAAGTTCCTGGCTGTGTTACTGGCCTGGCCGGAAGTACGTGCAGCACTTGCGCTCCACTATATATGTATTGCACACTTCGGGATATATAGTCACACGTGCGTGTGTGTGTGCGTATAGTACAGCAATCGGAAGTGTGTTACCGATCTTCCCTGGGCGGGTCGGAAATAAGGTGCGAAGGGTGCGAAAGGCGCGCTGTTCTCGGTACCGGTAAAAGCGATACCGGCCGTGATATGAAGATGACACTTGAATGAGTAGCTATTGGCTTAGGCGTAGGACTGGCTTTGCTGATGAACTGTAACGCGATCACACATACATAGGTAGTTGTGCTAGTAAGCTGCGGGTCTCGTGTTTCGAAGGTTTTAACTTGCGTTGTGATATTCCCAATAACGTCGGGTGTGGGGGAGGCGGGAGTTTGAAGCAAGAGGGCCGAGCATTCCCCTCCCATGATCCCTCGGCTCTCTTCTCGCCCAAGCCAGCCCATTGGAAATATCTCGGGGGTTCACCGTCTTTCTCTCCCATCTGAGATATTTTGAGAATCAGAATCGATATTCGGAACATGCTGTCTCGGCTCGATGTGTGGGTTACAATACCAGGTATGGTAGGTAGTAGCCGCAAGGCGCCCTGCTGCAGAAAATCTCACCACGTGCTGCGAACCCGATGGGGCTAATCGTTGTCAACGGCCGCACCGTTTGGCGTTAAGGCTTGGTGACAGGACAGGGATTGCCGCTAAAGTAGCAAGCACCCACATTCCTTATTTCTCGTCCGAGTCGCCCAGAGCACATGAAAGCCCTCGCACACTTCCACGCTTTCCACTTCTTACCTGAGGAGAGCAGCAGGCGATACAAGAAGGGGGCTGTCATGAGACTTAACCGAAGTAAGACCTCGAGCACTATCAATAACCAATAGGTAATTCAGCAATCGTGGGCAAACGTGCGGTGCAAAGCAGTTTGTTACCCGAAAAACGCGTGGCAACCAAGAGGAACGAGCCTCTCGATCATATATTGGATATCCCGGCATGTTCTCGCTTTCCCTCACCATCGAATCGCAGACCCGTCACTCTTCTGCTTACCCGCTCGAATTATGATAGGGTTTCCTTCCTGCTGGTTGGATAGGATCCGACAGGAGTCAGCATCATGCTGTGGTAAGGCCCGGTTCCCCGCTAATCTCTCCACTGGCGGGCAGCGGGCAGCGGGCAGCGGGCATGGGGCGTTACTCGACGAGCTGAAATGTGCCTAAGCCGCTATATGCACATGGCAGTCAACTTACAATATTTTACGTTCTTTTTGCGTAATTTCCAATCTGTTACAGAGCTCGACCCCGGCCCGGCGGACTAGGGTCGCTGAGAGAAGAGCCCTCGCCGGAGGTTTCGCGCCCGCGCGGATGACGGAGGGTTTTCCATACCTATGCCGTCATAGGAGTAGCCCTCAGTTAGAACCACAACGTCAATTACTGCAGACTGGATTAACACCTCCGCCTGTGGACTAGAACTGGTAGCGGCTTAAGCCGGGCAACGGACCGCCTGTCCCACGCCAGAATGACAGCCGGCGAGGAACCGCACTCAGCCGTCGCAGTGTTTAAGGATCAGCCTGGGCCACAGGCCCGCACTTCGATGAGCGGGAGATGTATTAGGTTCACTCGGGAGACAATGCACAGTCAACTCCAGCGGATGCCTGGTCGGCCCAAAGGAGAATTTGAGGCATAATATATCGGTTTCTGCACTTACGCCGCCGTGAGACGCCAACATCAGTGTCTATCTGCAAGGAGCTGCATATCATCACCCACCACAGCGGCGGATTCCTCATCGTCATACGTTGGACAAGCCCGTCAAGGTTGGTATAGTCCGTTATCGGGGATTAGATTCTACCCTTCCCAGCTCCGATCCAACATCCAGATGATGCAACGGGGGTCCCCTCGGACTCCACCTTCCTCTTCGCTACGCTTCGAGCGGAGCTCCCCAGTGACGCACATTCGAGCGGGCTCCAACCTACCGACTCTGCCACGGCAACAACATCGTCGAGTGGCAATAGCTTCCTCAGTATGGATAGGTGCATTTGCGTCATGTACCAAGCTTTCGTCAGCCCTTTCCCTGAATGCAGGCTGCTGGACCTACCGGACTGTAGTCTACGTTGATATGACTTCTTTTCGACGTAGGAGATATTCCTTCGGCTTCCCGGACTTACTCCTAGCTGTATCTGCGGCCCGACCGTGCGCCAACTGGCACTGCCGTCCCCGCGGAAACCAGAGGTTCGTTCCAGTTCTCCAATATGTGTGATCAACTGTCAAGGGTTCACCGGCGATGCGGCACTGTTGAACCATGTTTCCATTAGTGGCCATCTCGAGAACGCTATCAAAGATGTTCAAAAAGCCTACGGCTTGCCGTTACCTCCAATCTGTACCGATAATCCCCGGGCCCGAACAGCATGAGCTGACCCGGAAAACCAGCTAAGGTTAGCCGACGAGACTACGTCGAACAGCGAGGGCGAAGAAGCTGGCTTACTTTGCTAGGGCTTCGCTGGTAGAGGCATCCGCGCTCTCGTTTAACTACTGTTCGGAATTCCGATTAACTTCGAAATCTCAGCAGCACGTCTATTGGCCTACGTCTCCCAATAGCCTCCTCCAGTACTTAGAACTTCCGGGCCGATCCTTTGGTCATCTAGCTTTCTCAAAATCCTTTACCTTTTTTCAACTGACCACTGACCTTCGGACCGCTCTAAATTATATGTTAGTCCCGCTCGAAGACTTCCATAGATATCTATACACATGATACGGGACGTGGAACAAGGTCTGCTTTGGTAACACCGGCCCTTTGCTGATCACAAAATGTGCTATCCATAATCCCGGAACTGCTTTACACCGCCCGCAAATATCCATCCAAAAGCAGGTTAGATTATCGACTTGTCTCAGGTTCCTCTAGCACGACAATCCGGAAACGAGCGCTCTGGGGTATACTCGGGCGACAATCTATCATCCCAAGGGCTTCCGCCCAAGCTGTCATGAGTATCAATGCGGCAATGCGGAGCCTGCATGTTTGTCCTGTGGGAGAAAACGATGTTACGGGCAACAAAGCTAGCTTGAGCGCTGCCCGCATCCGAGAACCGACATCCACTGCCCAAGGGCACCGTACGAATGCTTCGCATTGTAACATCATTGACAGACGGTTGCGAAAGTCAGGATGCTCGCTAGTGTCTCGCCCAACCCGGCTTTCCGCCTAGCATAAGCGGATGTCCGCGATTCCGACTCAGCGGCAGCATAGCCTTGCATACCTCAACAGTCTTAGTGCGCGATCGAGTCAGCTACTGTAGCTCGTTGCTTCGATACGTTCATGTCGTAAAGCTAGCCGCGGTCGAATTTTACTTCCAGCAGAAACCAGCGCATGTGTCGTTGCGTCGCCGTCAATTGTGACCGAGAATCTCTCCTCTTGAAACGAGGGAGTTATCATAGGGATGCATCTGGAATCCGGGGGATTCGAACCCAAGTTCTGCCATCGTATCTGTTACCGTTAGAGGTTGAATACGACGAGGCGTACCGCATTTTCGTTCGGGATCTACGTGACTGCCGCGGAGAACTATCCACACCGGCGTAATCTTTGTCTCCCTTCCGGGTGGTCTTCAAAACGTGGTCATTGCCGATCGGGAATTGACGGCCAGCCTATTCATGATAACCAGTTCATCATGACAAGGCCCTCGAGTCCTGCTCGCATGAAGATTGGTGGCGGATCTGGTGTCAGTCGTTGCTAATTTGCTGGAATAGAGTGGTCCAGGGCCTCGAACTGGCCCAATACACCGATCAATGTCCAGGTCACGGCCTGCGCGCTCACGCGTCTTCTCGTAGGTAACTCTTATATAGCTGATTGGTTTCCGGAAAACCCAAGTCGCAAATTCGCGTTCATACCTCTAGCGGAAATGCAATTCTCGGCTCTATCTGCGCGGTCGTCTCCGGGGATTGCGGAATCTAAGTGGTCGTCTGAACGGGCTTAAGAGCGCATCCTCGTCTGATTTGCTCCTCATTGACGTCAGCCCACGCCGTGTGGACATCCTCACCGACAGAATTGCTGTCGACACTGCGTCTCTTCTATGACGATTGTGTGGGGCAATTGAGTCCTCTCACAGCGCCCTTGACACTTTGTGTATGTACTCAATATCTTAGAACGCTCCAGACGTGTAATGTTGCGCGGAAATCATATCATATCCCCTGCACTTGGGTAAACCCAAAAGGGTTGGATTTATTCCGATATACCGGGTATCCAGTCAGATTGGTTGACGAGCAGACAGAACCATGCAGGACTCCTTGCTATTCTGAGCGGACCCTTCCCGCACTCGATCTAGGGAAACCCCTTTAATATCGGGGGCCCGTTGGCCCTTGAATAATGCCGAGAACGTCTCCTTCCGTTCCCATCCTAGCGCTTCCGAGGTCCGCCTTCCGCCTCCCGTCTTCCGTCTTCCGGGATCCGAAAACACCGTGTGCACTCTCGCCGCTTCAAGTATATCGTAAAGCTAAGGGGCTATGATAACCGCGACTAAGCGGTCGGAGCGGCTTCGTCAGATAGGGTGTCCCCTTGCCCCGAAATCACAACTCCTCCAGCGTCGGTCAAAAGAGCGAGTGGGTCGGTGGAAGTCTAGCGACTGGGATTGGTAACTTCGGCCATGGAACGAGGAGTTTATATACCTCCCCTTCGGCTCCCGTGCTCCTGGAGCGATAAGTCTAAGCCTGTTCGCCTTCTTTATTCAAGAAACAAGGTCTGCAAGCGATCCAGCTTTTTATTACCGCTGATATGCCTTCACGCATTGATCATCATGACCAGCTCGAGCTATCCAAAGCTCAAGTCTTGCTCAAGAAGTACGATGTTTCCGACAACGGGTTTCTTCCCGAAGGGATCCCGCTGGACCGTCTACCAGATCCATTGTATGCACCCTGGGAGGATATTCTATCCCAGTTGCCGACCCTGCTGAAGAGGAAGACGATACGACGGTCGATCGACAACTTAGACGTCATATCGGTCCAGAAATTGGATACGGAAGGAGAGTGGCGCCGGGCGTACGTCGTTCTGTCGTTCCTTGCCCATGGATATATATGGGGAGGCGATAAGCCGTCGGAGGTTGGTTCTACCTTCCCCTATGGTCGACCATGGAGCCTAGCTGACGTACTTTAGATTCTACCGGCGGCCGTCTCAGTGCCATACATCCAAGTCTCTGAGCACCTCGAACTCCCGCCGGTCGCAACATACGCGGCGCTGAACCTGTGGAACTTTACATCGTCCAGAAACGACTTCACGGACCTCAATAGCCTGAAAGCCCTGCACACCTTCAGCGGGACAGAAGATGAGTCGTGGTTCTTCTGTCTTTCGGTAGCGATGGAACGCCAAGGCGCATATATCATTCCCATTATGCTCGACGCGATAGAAGGGATACAACGGAAGGACTATCAGACAGTCGCTGATAGCCTCGACACCCTACGAGACTGCATAGAAAAGCTGTCGAGGTTGATAGAGCGTATGCATGAACGATGCGATCCGATGGTGTTCTACCATCAGATCCGTCCGTACCTCGCGGGTAGCAGGAACATGGAACATGCCGGGCTCACGAACGGAGTATTTTACGAGGAGGGAGACGGGAAAGGAAGCTGGAGGCGGTTGAGAGGCGGCAGCAACGGCCAGAGCTCCCTCATCCAGTTCTTCGACGTCGTCCTGGGGGTCGAACATAACTCTTCCGGCAATGCCGGCCAGCAGAGCCGCGACGCCTCTACCGGGAGAGATGGTAAGCCAGTAGGGTTCCACGAGGAGGTCCGCTCCTATATGCCGGAGCCACATAGGAGATTCCTTCAGCATGTGTCTCGGATGGATAGCCTAAGGGATTTTGCCCTGCGGTCAGCGGTGTCGGACGAGCAGCGACGGGTACGGCAATCATTTCAGGCGGCGACCACGGCCCTAGCAGAGTTTAGAAGCAAGCATATGCAGATGGTGACGAGGTACATCATCGTGCCCTCTCGGAGGCAGGGCGAGACTGGGAGTGTTAATTTGGCCACCGCATCGACCAGAGCTTCTTCGGGGAAGGGCGCGGGGGCCGGGTTGACCGGAACGGGAGGCACGGCTCTGATACCGTTTCTAAGGCAAACTCGGGACGAAACACTGCAAGCGGGCATGGGTCCTAGCAATAGCGTGATAGATGAGCGGCAGATCACAGCATGAGTTGTTGAATTAGCATGTATTGGAACTTTATCGCGTAAGCATCAAAACATTCCTGCCATAGTAAATGCTTCCAGGAGGGGAGGAGTGCCGGATCTCCCCTGGTGCGGAGTAGCGGTAGTCCATCCTAGCCGAATGCAACTGCAAAGAACCGTGGCCAATCTGAGAAGCGGCTGGAGAATCCGAGCTCACGAAAGGAGGTACTCGCACTGATGATTATTGACTTGTTACTTAATTATGTCTCCCAGGACGGCACGATTGCGTTGGCCACAGAAAGTTTATCATCCTGGTTGAATTCATTGCATTTGTGTGGTGTCGTTTACAGACGGGCATTCATAAAGAGAGTGTGTCATTAATCATGTCGTAGTAACTTCTTCCTGGTTGATCTTGAGAGAGAAGTCGACGTGCGGCGTGCCCTGGTGGATGGAGCTGGTAGAGATGATGTCGATATCTGGACGTGTTAACAGGGGGGCTCGATGGGAGCTAGGTGCTGGTTCGCAACTTACCGTTGTTGGCGTAGTTAAACACATTGTCTTCCCTTAGCCCGCCGCTGACCTCGATCAAGAACTCGCGTTTGCCCTTCCATTTCTCACGCAGGCTCTTGGCAGCGATCTTGACCCCCTCTCCGGTAAAATTGTCGAGCATTACGACATCAGCGCCGGCCGCTATAGCCTCGTCGGCCTCCTCTTCGTTCTGAACCTCGACCTCAACCTTCAGCGCGAAGCCACCGACCATCTTGGCGGTCTGTACGGCCTCTGTGATGCTGCCTCGGCTCCACACGTGGTTGTCCTTGAGCATGATCATGCTGCTGAGATCCATGCGGTGGGTGTCAGCGCCGCCGACAAGCATGCCGTACTTCTCGACGATGCGGAATCCCGGCGTCGTCTTGCGCGTCCCCGCGAGGATGCCCTCGTAGCCAGCACTCCGCAAGCTCAACAGCAGGTTACGGCTGACGGTGGCAATACCGGAACACCGAGCCAGCAAGTTCAATCCCACCCTCTCGCCCAATAGCAGACCGCGCGCCGGGCCGGTCACGGTGGCGACCTTGGTCTTGCCGGAGCCGTCCTTGGGTCGGTTGATGTAGCTCCCCTCAACGGCATGCCACTCGACCGTACATCCGCACTGTTTGAATATCTCGTTGAAGAAAGGTACGCCTGCTATGATTCCGGCACTCTTGCCCCACAAGGTGGCGGTTCGGGGGTGGTCGCCCACTACGAACCCGGCATAGTCGTAGGACGGTGTGTCTTCGGAGAGCCAAGAGGTGATTTGGGCTTTCCAGCTCGGCGGCAGGAGGTGCTCCAGGGAGCCGTGATAGATGGGTTGGTCTTTGTGCATCGAGGCGATCGTAGAAGTTCTGTCGGGGTGAAGACCGAGATGAGGTATTGATGAAGAGAACTGTCAACCAGTAGATGCGGAAGTAGGGGTAGCTTACAGTACAAGTACAGTAGGTAGGTCGCTAAGGTTGACAAACTACTGAGGCAGGTAAGGCCTATGCGGGGTTACCTGGAAAGTGAGGCTTGCCTACATGGAGCCCTACGTAGGGACTTTGCAGGTACCTAGTAAACGGAATGACCAAGACGAAGCCCGTGTGGCCTGAAAATGAAGCAGGTGAGCAATGAGCCGACGAGATAGAGAAGCGGCGGTTTCGTGAATATTGCGTTTAGGTAACCGGGTGAAGGTAATAATAGGTATTGTACCTAATATCCTTCATGAGTCGTGCCTTCAGCATAACCTACCGTGCACCAACCTCCATACATGCATAGCACAAATGTAGAGATATTGAGATTGGCAATGTGGTAGAGGAGTTTACGACGCAAACACGCCAAGCACGAAGCTCCTTACATACATACAGTGGGAATCGAGGGGTCCGGGGCGGGGGGGGGGGGTTGCCCCTCGAGAAGTACCGTGACAAGCCCCGGGCGCGCCGTTTGACCTAGAGAACTAACGTGAGAATCGCGGGGCGTCTTCGTCATTCCTTTTACTTAATGCAGGTGCCGGGGTCTATGCGGAGAGCTGGATATCATAGCAACTGGGGATCGAGTGGGCCTGTGACCTAAGGCATCTTCAGGGGTTACCTGGTGCTCCTCCGAGACGGAACCTCGGGTATTACCTAATAAATACTTAACCGCACTTTCGAAGGCTGGAGTTGCGAAGTACAACAACTTCCGCTATCCGCCTCTAGGCTTGTAGCTTCAGGAAGCATCACGACCTAGTATATTCTCACCGATCATTCTGCCCGGAATATCCAGGCTTAGTGAACCTGAAGAGGGAGTAGTTTTCTTAGGAAAACATGTCGGAGTATCCGCAGTTTGTTCGCAGCCGCGTCGCAAACGCTTGTGATACCTGTAAAGCGAGGAAAGGTGTGTGTCTCTTTTAATGCATAACTATGGCTACAAGAAAAGGGGAAATTAATCCTCACAGTGAAGTGTGACGGCAACTTGCCTTGTAGCTATTGCGTGAAACGATACCGAGCTGGCCACTGCCATTTCTCTCCCCGGACCCGACCACGAGCGAACAACCCTACTAAGTCTCTGGAGCCCGTCCAGACCCCGCGCGTCATTCAGACTTCCGCCTCACCAGCACCACTTCCGTCATCCGAACAGCCGGATATATCCCGGGATCGTCTACCGTCCAGGACTCCGCCTCGTTCCGCCGCCCATTGTGATACATCTATCGAGGAAGAGGCCGATGTCCATCGTGAAGCCCGTCTTCTATGTGACGCCCAAGGAGAGCTAAGTAAGGATTCAATTCGCATTCTTGGAGTCGTCAGCAACAACACCGCTTACCAACATTCACCGTAGTCTTCATTGGTGATTGCGCACCGCTTTCCCTCTTCCAGACCGTGCGTCAGATCGTCACCTCTCGTGTCGATCCGGATGTTTTTGCTCGGCAGACAAGTCGAGTCTTAATGCTAGAGAACACTAGCAATTGCGTCCAACCCGGCATAGCTCACGGAAACCCGCCAGCGGTGAACGTTGACGCCATCGGCGGGCTGGTATCAACCTTTGCCTCTGTGGTAAGCTAGAAAGCCTCCTATCACCAACGGCCCAGACGCGTCTTAGCTAGTACTCACTGCATGCAATAGACTTCTGGCCTTGTCGACCTGATCGACTGTGGCCGGTTCGCAAACGACCTTGCTATCTGGGCCGGACGTAGTCAGAAGCCCGATGATGTCGCGTCAGCCGTCAACTATCTTGTACTCGCCATTGGCTCACAGACGGACGCCCAGGAGATTTCTGCCGAGTATTTCCATTATGCGAAGACTCTGGCGCTCGCGAGCCTGGATGGAAACCTGGGCATCGATACGGTCAAGGCATTCGCACTCATCACCTTGTATATGCTCAGGGCTTGCCAAATCAATGGGGCATTCTTATTCTTCGGTCGGCTCTTAAACCGCGCCATCTAGCATGTGGTCGTACTGACGTCCTCAGGCATCGCCGCGCGAGCTGCGTATTCGATAGGCGCACATCGAGCCGAAGTGAACTGCCGATTCGGAGCTGAACTAAGTGCTCAGAGGTATGCATCCTCATTCCCGTAGAGGCTACCTGAACAAAAAGGCTAACCAATGAAGAGAACGTCTGTGGAAGAGCCTTAGGGTTCTGGATCTGTTCCTCAGCGTGTCTCAGGGACGTCCGCCTGCGATGTCGGATGTCGATTGCACCGTTCCCTATCGAACCACGGACGACGGGGGCCAAGAGGTGTTCGAGCTTCTCAACGCATCGGTCCAGATATTCCTCATCACTGAACGCATCGTCCTTGAGGTCTATTCAAGAAGGAAGATCACCTTGCAATTGACTGAAGGAATATCCCGCCAGCTCCGAGATTGGTCAGCCAAATGGCTCTCCCCCCTGAGGCGCATCATGTCGGTGAATTCAATCTCGGAAGACCGCCCCAGAGTGGTTGGAGCCTGTCAGGTCTTGTCATCTTACTACTACGCGGCGATGCTCGTATCAAGGCCCTTTCTCATGTACGAGTTATACAGGCGACTGCCAGAAGATCTAGGAAGATCCGGGGACCAGACACCCGTAACGAACACCGGGAGATCAAAACTAGCTAACGCCTGCATTGACGCAGCGTGCTTGATGTCGCAATCCACACTAGATCTCGTGGAAAGAGGGGTACTCGACAGACGTACCCCTTTACTAGTGTAAGCTACCTAAGCTGCCCGTCTATTGAGATTCGCTGACCGCCCACCGAGGTCGTGGTTATTCGCGTCGGCAATAGTCACCGGGGTAGGACTCCTCGGCGGATTTGGTCGCGTACTGGAGAAATACGCGCGCATGGCTATATCCGCCCTCGAGTTCTTTGCGAAGGAAGACACGCACGCGATGCAGTATTCCCTGATTGCTAAGTCGCTGCTAACCAGCGCCTTACAATATCTCGAGATGAGGGAGACAAAAGAGCGCATACGAATTGCCGAGAGCTCGTCTCAGCTGTTCGGACTCATACCGAAGGAAGACACCCTCTCTCAAGTCTCCGTACCTGTCGGTACGACAGGGGATCTGCGCCCGTCGACCTCTGGGGCGGGCGAGGTCGGCAGCACCTGCATCTCTCCCTCCAGCCGCGCCGCGGACTCTATGTTCGGCGAGATTGACACATCCATTTTCTCCCTGAACGATCCGCTTGCCCCTCCTTCCGAGTTTTCCCACCTTGCCAGAAACCCGCAGGACCAGGTCGACCAGGTTTTTGGGGCGCTCAACCTCTTCCCCCTACTCGATGGGAACGGGCATATCGATTTAGCGCACTATCTGTGAGGCGCCTTGGCTATATAGCCATTCAAAGTCCCGCTTGGCGACGTCTAAGGACGTACTAGCGTCCGCGTCTTGAGTACGAGTCCGTCCTCGGCGCACATGAGATTTCGATACCTCATTTTAACATTGACTCACCGGCCGTCATAACGATCTGGTCTTTCCAGAGCCTCATAAGTCATTGAATGCATGTCAGGACCTTTTAACCAGTTTCATTCCCCCGCCCAACCCGTGAATGGCAGCGCCCAGTTGGCCGACAGCGATTTCGTCTTGGCGAAGGTGGTAGACTATCCAGTTTAGTAACAACTTTAACTTAGATTCTATTCCGAGTTTTCGGAAACACGCAGTTAAGCTGGCTGAACAGCTATGGTACAGACGGCACTTCGAATACATGTAATGCTCGAAAGGGGGCCGGAGCTAGCTGAGGCAATACCTAGGAGCGCCGCTGTATTACACTAAAGCCGCAAAGATAGAGAAGATGTGTCTAGAGAGGGTAGGGGACGCTGGTTTAGCAGGGTCGACATGCTCGACCTGGAACCGTCAGAGAGTGAGAGGGTCATGACATTGTTTGGGACCGCCTGAGCATCTTGAGGAATACTCTGAAACTGGACATCCTTCTCAGGGCGACTCGGAAGGTGGGTATTATGAGACCCTGGCATCAAGTAAGCCCTTTTGGCTTTACGGAATATCTTTTTATAATGTCGCGGCGATGGCGGTAAGTTACGTTTATATACCCGGTTTTATAATTTAAATATTTTTTAATATATTAAGACATTATTTTTCCGATTAGAGTAACGCTTATTTTAGGTAACTAACTTTTTAAAATTTCCGCAGTTTACCGGCCGGTTATTATACGTATTTATAGAAAGGGTTAAACATTTTATATTAAATGTGGCTTTTTATATTTTAGATTCGTTTCGGATAATATTTTCTTAATACGGAATATATAGGGGCTTAATTCTTATTGCCCGTAATATATCTTCGTTTTTCGCCGTTACTTTAGGTTAAATAAAATAAAGGGAGTTTAAGGTTATTTTAATTTATTTTCATTAGTGTAATAATTGTAATAGTTATTAGCGTAAACGTTAGCGGCGGTAATGGTTTAAGTGATGGAAATAGTTCGAATATAACGGTCGTATAACGATAATTAGTTTTTTATAGATATGTTTATTTCGTTTTATTTTGTACGTTTTTTGCGTTAGTATTTTTCTAGAGTTATTCCTTTTGCTTCGCCGGTAACTAAATTATTCCGCTTAGGTTTTTATTCTTTTCATATATATATATAAGATAATTACTATTTTGATTAAGTATTTCTAACCATCGGAGTAATTATTATAACTTTTTATCTATATTATATAAAAAGTTATTGTTTAAATTTTTGATATTATTTAAAAGGTAGCTTATTGATTGAAATATATATTTCGAATAATAATAACCTTATTAATTAATAAGTATTAAATTGCGTAAATATTTATAAATTTATAACCTACAAACTAGCTAGTTTACGTTTTAGGATTTAGTTTTGAATCTTTACTTTTTTATGATAATAGTTATTATAATGTAAGCTATATAGTTCTATGCTTATAAGTAGGCTTGTTAAGGCTTTTGATTAAGTATTATAACGCTGTTTTTATATATTAGGTAAATATAATAAACTCTATATAGGTTTTATTAAAAAGTACGTATTTAGAAGTACTGTTATATAGATATACTGCCGTTTAAAAATATATATAATTAGAAATAAAGGTAATTTAGCGTTATTTCGTCTTATATTTATTTTTTTAAGTATATTCCTTAAACGTTTTATATTTCCGTTTTAAACTTAAGTATGCGGTATTAAAAGTTTAAGCCTAATATTAAAAGAAGGCGATTAAAGTATATTTCGAAATTAGTAATTTTTAAAACTTTATTGTTATATTTAATTACTTATGAGAAAATTTTATCTTGATTTTTTAAAACTTTAAAAAATATCGGAACGTTATAATTACTAAATCCTGCTTTCGGTTTTTAAAATAAATATCTTAAATAAAGCTTAAATATCTATAGGTGATAAGTATAACGTATTTATATCCTTCCGAGTTTTTTTCGAAGTTTATAAAATTAACGGCAATTTTTTATTTTAATCGGGATATTCTCTTTTTCGGCTTATAGCGTATTTACTTTTTAATTTCCCCTTACTACGTATTTGGTACTTGATTATTATAGGATTTCTTAAGCGGATTCCTTTGATATAACATTGTAATTTAGCGATTATTTCGGGACCTGGATATTTTAATTTTAAGTGTTGTGTTATTATGATGTAATAGGCTTAGCCCTTCTAGACGGTCGGGACGCTAGGAAAGCAAGCTCCGACTTAGGCCAAGATGTTACGTGACCGGCTCAAAAGGCTTAAGGGGCTTGGCACCTTAAGCCAGCTGAGCAGGAGAACCGGCTTAAGGGGCTTAGAGGGTTTAAAGGTTTAAACTAGGTAAATTTATTAAGCTAAAATCAATATATATATATTCGTTAGGTTTTATAGTTAAATAACGATAGCTTGTAATATAACTTCGTTACTTAAAATATTTTTAATATACGAAATGTAATTAAGTTATTCTATTTATTATTACTTAAATTCCCATAGTATTTCTGCTAATATAAACCAGTACGTTTAGGTTTAATAATTAGTTAATTAACTTAACCGTTATACGTTGTAAGTTTTTATTTAGTAATACCGTTAAACTTTAAGCAATATTTAATATTGTTAAAATATCGATTAATAAGTCGAAATACCTTACCTAATAACTTTAGGTACGTATTTAAGATTTGAAAGAAAACTTTTAACGGTTTGCCGATTAGATAGTAGGTACGCTCTTAATAATTGTTATCATTAAAATAAAGCTGAAAAAACCGGAGCTTTATAATAGGAAAAATAATTTAAAAACTATTTTTATTTAAAAGCGCGTTTATTTACGTTTCCTAAATATTAATAATATTCCGGACCAGATTTTGGTCGTAAAAACATGTCTTACCGGAAACGTAGTAAATTGGTTTAAACTTATTATAAGAAACTATTTAAAAAATGTTGAGAATAATCGAGAACATTTAATAAACGACGTTGTTTTTATATATAGTAATTTTGAAGATAAATTTCGTTTCAATTTTCACAATTTAAATAAAAAATAATTTACAGCTTAGAAAATTTTCGATTTAAAGTAAAAAGGATTTATAACTAGGTATGTAGTTATTTTTAAAACTTTAATCGTTAAAGCCGGATAGGGAGATAAGGAAAAAAAATTTCAATCGATATAGTTTATAAGAAACTTAAAAACGACGTTAAGAACGAAATAGTTCGAATCGAACGATTTATTACTTTAAATCGATAACCGACAATTTAAACGATAATAAAAATAACGAGGACGATATATTTTAAAACCGAACATTCGAAATAATACTAAACTTTAATATTTACTAAATATTAATACCTTAAGGAAGAATAACACCTTATACGGAATAAAACCAGAACCCATAAAAATCGGAGCTATCTAGCAGTAAGGTACACAACAAATCAAATATTAGAACTGCGGTAAAATAAGTTATAAAATACCTCAATACTAGTTACCTAAAAAACCTCGACAAGATAAACTATGGACCCCGGTACTTACGGGATAGTTCCAAAATAATTAAGAAGGAAAAACTTTCGCCATAATTTAACGAAGAAAGGGCCTTTTTAAACCTTTATACGCAAAAATATAGCAGCCTTAAAAAGAGGCAAAATAATTATCTCAAGCCGGAATATAACAACATAATAAAGAACGATAAGAACCTTAGAAGAAAATTATAAAAAAAAGTTATTTTCGTAGAAATAATAAAAAAAGATCCGGCGGCAAATAGCCTAAACGCTTAAAAAATAGCTACAGAAATATTAAGGATAAATAAAAACTATTTATCTAAAAATCTTAAATTATTATAGAAAACTACATACTTTATATTATAAACGTTATTAATACCCGGACTATTAAAAATAAAAACGATTTATCTTTTAACGTATTATACGTATAACCAAACAAGAATTCGACTTTTTTAACAAAATAAGGAAAAATAAAAACGACGAATAATAATATCGACTAAAAAACGGCCGTATAAAGTTAGCCTAAAAGAAAATAATATCTATAAAATTTTTATTTTATTTTAAATAATATAACTACTAGATGGAAAACGAACTTATTTAAAAAACAATTATTAAATACTATTAATAAGCTATTACAAAGTTACGAATACGATTAACTTATATAACTAATTTAAAAAAAACAACAAGTAATTAATAACGATATTTAGTAATATATTAATTTTAAAAATGTTATACTAGAATACGTTAGCAAAAAACTATTTAAAGTATAAAATAATTACTTTAAAAACTTAAAAGCTTAAATGCGACGACAGCATTAATATATATAATAACTATAAGTAATTAACTAATAATTCGAATAACAAATTAACGAATTAAAAAATAAAACGAAATAATATTAACGATATATTAAGTAATTACGAAACGAAATCGATTAATTATACGTACAAATACGATAGCAAAACCCAAAGGTAAAAGCTATCTATAAAAAAGCCGCAAGATGGCGAAACTTAAAAAGAACGAAAAAAGCTCTCAAAAAAGGCTCTAGCAGTAATAAAAGATAACAATAACCTTATCATTTTAAAAATACGGATTAGGACATATTAATGTACCGTTATGGTAAATAACGGAGTTTTAAAAAGTAATTATATTATACTTAAAGGAATTAACCGATTTAAACTATTATAAAAATATAAAAAAAACTTTATATTACGAATATCGTCGAAGGTTAATTAATTTTTTACAATAATAAAAAAATTAAACATAAAATTAATTACTTTAATATTTTTATGTTAAGAAAAAATATAACGGTTAATTTCAATATCGTACCGTTAAAAAATTACGACATAATTTTAAGAAAAGTATAATTACGCTAATATAACCTTTTAATCGATTGCGAAATTAGCTAGGTAAAATTCGTTTTATAACTTAGCGATGAATATAAAGGAAAACGAAAAAAATTTTAATATGCGATTAAAAATAGCGACAAATACCAGCATGAGGATATGATAAATATCTTACTACTTAAAGAAATACGATACAAAAAATAAAATAAATATTACGGAAAAATACGACTTATTATTATTATTATTAAAGCAAAATTATAGTAATTAAATAATAACTTATAATAGTAACTTATAAAGTTAAAAAACTTAATAAATGTACTTGTTATGGTGTTACACATTTTTAGATTTAAGTAAAGTATTTTATTATTATATTAAAAAAAAGAAGGAAATTATTTAAAAGGTACGAAATACCTCCATATATATAACGTTACGTTAGTTAAGCGAAGCCGTATTATTGATGCCGTAATAGTAACCTTTTTTTTAAGGTAACTATTTTTAATTACTTAAAATAAAAAAATATAAATACCTTTCTCCGGATTCGAATTTAATTAATTAATTAATAGTACGTTAAGTATTTGTAATGCGCCGGTATAGTGGTAAGGCGTATGCGAAATGCAGCCGAAATAAGGCCGCGGTAATAACGGGGTAGCGGGGTTACCGTAAAGAAAAATGCATAATACTAGCTCTGGTACGAAAATGATAATATTATCGTACGGGATAATTTTAGTTCGATTAGATTTTCTTATATTCCCGTTTTTACCGTTTTCGCAATATAAATATAAGGTATTTCTTTATATTTTCTTTTCCTAAATACGTTATATTATTATTATCTTAGTATTATTTCGCTTGTTATACGTTTATTTTCGGTATATTGTTTACGTTTTTAAATTTTATTTAACAATTTCTTTTTATTACCGTTACGATATTTCTTCGCCCGTATGTTACTTACGCTACGTTTATTCGCGTTAAACGGTTTTATATATTTTATTTCCGTAATGGTATTCTTAAGTATAAGCTCGATATTAACGATTTATTAATCTTTTATTATTTTTTTCACTTTTTCTATAACGGCGAAATATAATTTTTTTTACGCGTCGAAAGATTTAGTAATTAATAAGTTATATACGTTATAATATTAATGTTACGTTATTGCGGTATTATTATTTTATTAATTTTTCGACGCCTCACCAGCGGAATATATATAAGCTAATTTTTTAAACTTAAAAATTTTACTTAATTAAGTTAGGTATTATTTTAGCGCAAATTGCGGCGCCGACGGTGTTATTATTTTAGATAGTAACGGCGACCCGACTTATGAATATATGGAAAATTTCCGCAAAATATTTATAAAATAATATTTTATTTTTATATCGTTTTCGAAATAATTAAAAAGATTTACCGTACCGCGTTTAATATAACGGGTACGAAAAAAAGTTAATTTTAACCCTTAAGTTATTATTTTCGTTCCGTAAATAACGCCGGAGGTATATCGATACGTTAACGTTACGATACCGCGGTATTATTTTTGCGGTAATAAAATAACGTCCGGATTACCGCTTAAAAATCGGAAATCGAAAAGCGTTTAATTGCCGATAATAAAAGATATTAATTATGGATATTAATTAAACGCGCTTTTCATAACGAAATAAATATTACAATTTTTGTTATTTTAAATACCGCCTAGGCGGCTGTCGATATTACGACGTTCTCTTTAAGTTTTAACGATTTTTAATTATCGTATTATTATTATAACGCCGTATTTTTGTTAAAGCTAAATTTATTATTATATAGTTGTTATAATAATACGCGGTTATTTGGCCGTTTTTTTCATGGTTTAGTTTTTTATAATATTTTAAAATTGATATTTTCTTATTTATTTTAATTTTAATATAATATGATTATTATCATAATACAGCCGCGACGTTAGTTTAATAAAATCTTTTCGCTTTTTTTCCCGTCCGTTTCGCGTTATTTCTCGTTAATATCTTAATAGTATTTATAATTAATTAAATTATTTAAATTTGTTAAAGTTATTTTTATGTAATTTAATTATATTTAAATCGGAACCCCGGAAATTCGTAACCGTTTTTTTTAAATAAGTTAATACGGATAAGGTTATTTAACCTTATATTAAAAATTATATTTAATATTCTTAAACTTAAAGACTTTTATAAAATATTTTTTAGCTTTTTTCAAATTATTTCCGTTTATACTTATAACGTTTTTATACGTATATTCTATTCCCAGTTTAGTACGTTCTATTTTAAAAAGGTTTATTAATAAGGCTAAATTAAAAAGATATAAAAATTAGGAATAACTCGTATTAAACCGGTGATTTTTACGGTTACGGCGTAAAGGTATATTTTCGTAATAACGAGAGGGCTTATTTATCTATCGTTAAACTTATTATTAAACTTGCCCGATTTTATATATTTTATATTAACTTATACGGGTTTTTTTTACGAACGTACCGGTATTAATATAATATTAACTAACTTATTCGATATAATGGTTTTACGCTTTTATTATTAACGTTTTAACTTTTTTAAAAATACGTTTTAACCGGTGTACGTAATTTATCGTCTTAACATATTTTTTTTACTGCGTAAATATTTTAAGAGTTATAAACGAGCGTTATAATTTCGTACTTATAATAAAAAAAAGTTATAATTAATGAAAAACGGTGAAACGTTAATAGTTTTAAATATATAATTACTATTAGCGAATTTAGTTAAAAATTAATTTACTTAATTATTTTAATAAAACGAATACTACTTTCATAAATAGAATTTTATTATCATATTAATAATTTCCGTTTGGCCGTTAGTTTATGGGTAATACGCGGTTAAAGCGCGGAGCGTAACGTTAAAATAACGATTTAGCTTTTTTAAAAAAGTTAAACTAAATTACGTACTGCGGTTTGATATAACCATAATTAAGGTGTCATATAAACGGTATACGTTGAAACAAAAGGCGTTAACGAAGGTAATTACCAATATATCTGTAACGGTGGTAAAATAACGTATTTTCGTTAATGTATTTATTATTATAAAAACATATTTATACGTACGCCTTAATTTTTTACAAAAGGAAAAAATGTTAACGCAATTTACAGATATATGATTTTATACGCAAAACGGAACGAGTAAAAGATTAAAAAAACCGGTTGGCGAAATTTTAAAGATTTTAATACGATAATAAAAATAATAACTTTATACGAACGTAATTACATTCCGGGATAAACGTAATTAATAATAATTTTACCGTAATAAATTATATATTTTATAACGGTTAAAATATTCTGTAAACGTTATATTATAATTATGATAAAATAATAAAAATCTCAAGGTTTTATTATTAAGTATAAATAATTTATCCTTAACGTATTATATAAGCGAACGAAACACATAAACGAACGAAACACAAAAACGAACGAAACACTTTTTGGCATACCTTAATAACAATTTCAAATTAAGCAATTATAACATATTAAATTAATTTAAACTAATCGGATTTTTTATTATTAAACGCTTTTATATCCTTTTTACAAATACGCGTATTATATCCGGATTTGCCGTAAACGCTATATTGCCGTTTTTTCGCCTAAATTTTCTTACGACGATTACTTTCGATTATTACTAGTTACGATTATTTATTATTACTTTCCTTCGTAATTATAAAACTTATGCATTTTTTATAGTAAATGTCTTTTTAAAAACGTTAATTTTTAGTTTTCTGGCATTTATTAAGAATATAATTCATTTCGCGTAATAAACCGTATTTCTCCCGAAGAAAAACGTTTTCGTACAATAATATTAAGTTTTTTTTAGTTGAAAATTTAAGCGATTTAATTATTTTTATCTGCAAATTACCTTAATGATATTTAACCTGTTTTTATAAATAACGGAATTAACAAAAATAAATAAAAAGATAATTAATATAAGTATAATTACAATTTTTAGTTTAAAAAAACGCGATTAAAATCGAATAAAACGAAATCAATTACGGTAAATCCGGATTTAATGTTATTAATCGTTATAATAACTTTAAACGCGTTCCGAAAACCGGCGATAAAATCTTTTTTAACTATATAAGTAACGTAACGTAGCATAAAACCTTTAATATATAATGAATAAACGCGTTTTAATAGAAAAAAATAAGATACGTCGAAAGGTTAAAGTAAATAAATATAAAAATAAGGAGGTATGTAAAATGTAATAATATTATGGTGTAATAGGCCGCACCTATGCGATCTGCGCTTAGTTGCTTAAAAAGAGTTTATTTACTAACTAAAAAGGAAAAAAAAAGATTTAAATTCGGTATACGCGTTAATATATGTAACGCGGCGTTAGCGCTACTTGGTAACGGCTTTAAACCGGTGCCCTTAATGAGGCTCTATATAGCCTTATTATATTACCCCCCACTTTTCTTAAAACGGTTTAACTTGACGCAAAATTAATGATTTTATTAATTTTAACTTTTAATTAGTTTAAATTTTAAGGACTTGGCGATTTCCGGAATAGGCTTAATTTGGGCGATAAGTTGATTATACGTTAGGTAAATCCAATTATAAATAAGTACTTACGTTTCGATTTATTTTTCGTTTTTCATTTTTTAAAATAATTACCTAATTCGGTAAATAAACCTTTTATAGCGTGGTATATTATAATTTTTTGCGTTACTTATTAACGGCTCGTAAGTTAATAGTACGCGGTAATATTATTAATAATACTTTATAAACTTAAAAAATTATGCCAAAACCCGGCCTTATTACGCGGGACGCTGCGGTTACCGTTATTACGTTACGTATTTATGTCGCGTTAAATGCATATCCTTTACGTATTCGAATTATGCTTTATTTTACCTACGTTATATAATTTGCGGAAAACCCGAATACGTTTTATATAAGCCAAGTTAATAAATATATTAGTTATACGTAGTTATTACGTAATTTTTACGTAATTCCCGTTTACGTTTTTTTTAAGAAAAAAAATATTTATTATTATACTTATGCCAAAAATAACTATAATTATTTTAAAGTAATTTCTTTTTTACCTTTTTTATACGTTTTTTAACGTTACTTTTATATAGTTCGTTAACAATTTCACGAAACAACTTTTGCGTACGATTATCGAAACCTTAGTAAATATGTTCCTTTTACGCCGTTTTTACATTACTTTCTAACTGTTGATATTATATTTTAATGTTCATTCGTATTTAAAAAAAAGGCGGACGTTAAAATTATACGCTTTTAATTCGAGTTTTTTTATATTACGCGTAAAAAGATAAGTTTACGTTATTAATCCGGTATTTACGCCTTTATTATTTTTTATTTAAATGTCCGGTTTTATTTTTCTTATTACCTTACATAAAAAAGATTTAATCGAATATAAAAATAATAAATTTTATTATGTAAATAATTTTTTGCAATACGTTTAAATTTTTCGGGCGTTACTTATTAATTATGTTATAAGTTAACTTAATAAATATCGGTATACGTATTGTTATAATTTTCGAAAATTTCGTAATTACGGTTTAAACGAATAAAAAAAAAATATTAATACTGTTATTTATATTAAAAATTAAAATTAAGTTAAAAATTAAATATACGCGTTCTTTACGTTTATTATACGCAACTTTAAAAGTATAATCTTTTTTAAATAAATCGTAAGTTTTTAAATTTTTAAAAATTAAAATATCGGCCGGCGTACCCCTTTTATAAAACGATTTTATTTTTTGTTCGTATGTTATTTACGAGCTTAAAATAGCTTATTTCGGAATAACTTTACCGGACCTACCGAATAATGTATATATTTTTTTGTACCACTTATAAGCCACTTTTTTAACAGCTTTTTTCTTTATAAAACGTTAAATCTGAAACCTGTTATTAATAACCGTATCGCCGTAATTTTTTTCAAATTACCGTAAGGCCGCCATATTTACGAACTTTTCGAACGGGTTTTAAATAAGTTTCGCATAATTTAATTATTTTACTAAAATCTGGGGTATAAAACTTTTCTTTGTTTTTTTTTTGTCTTAATTAAAAAGCGTTTTTAATTTTATATTGCAGCATTGTTTTTAAAAATTATAAAAGAAAATTATATATTGGTATTTACCTAAAATACTAATACGCCGCGATTTACGTGTCTTAATAAATTAATATAAAGGTGGTTATAAATTCTTTTAAATATGTTTAATTTAATAACGTAAAAATTAATTACTTTAATTATTTCGTATTTAATTTAAAGTTGTTTTAACTTTTTTGACGGCTAAAAAATAATGATATTTTTTAAGAATAATTAAATTTTATCGCCAACCTTAGATTTTCCGGAGAGAAATAACGCTTATTCGTTATTTCTTTTCTAAATTTACTAGATTAATATTATCGTAATTTAAAAAAAATTCCGTCTCCTTTCATAATCTTTTAATAAATTTTTCTGTTTTCGCGCACGGATTTCTTTTTAATTATTAAAATACTTTCGATTTAAAAAATTGGGTTGATATAATATCCGTAAAATAAATAAATAAAGATTTAACCTTATTAAAACCGCATTTTAATTATTAATTCTATATATCGTACCTAAAAAAAGTTTGCTTTATTTTTTTAACAATATATCACGAAAGTTCGAAAATAAATTAACAATTTTTAATTAGCCTTGTTCGTAACGCCGTTAATTTCGAAATAATATACGGTAAAAAGGCATTACCTTATTCTTATTAATTCGTAAAACTTGGTCTAAAACCTTCTTATCTAATTAATCTTTTTATCGTTCGTAATAACTTTAAAAAAAGTGTAAAATTTTAAATACGTTTTAGCGAATATCTTCGTATATATTTCCGCGTTTATTATACGTATCGCCTTTAACATTACTGTTTTAAATAGCCGGTTTATAATAATTATTAAAATATAAAAGTTATATTTACAAATTATTAAGCAATTTATGATAAAATCGATTGATAATTTATTATAAAAACGTTCAGAAATTGGTAACAGTTTTAATAATTTTTTTCTATTCCGCCATATCTTTTTGTAACCGCATACGTCGTAATTTTTATAAAACTGCCATATTATACGGTATATATCTAGCTAGAAAAAAGATTCGCAAAGATCGTTATTATAACTTTTTTTATTTAAGTAACTTATTATGTAAAAATTATAAATATTCTAGATTAAAGTTATTTTAAACGGGTTTTAATTAAAAATTTAAAAAAAGGTTTCAGAATTAAAGAAAATTTTGAACGTTTAAAATATATTTCGTAATCGATGTTAGTAATTTTAATTTCATAAGGAAATTACTTTTTTTTCGAAATTACTTTAATAATACGGGCGTAACTTTTATTACGTTTGAACATTACGTTTTATAATTTTTAAAAAGTTTCGAAATATTAAAATATTTAATCTTCTTAAGGAAACCCGTTATTTTTAATATTTATATTATTTACTGTTACCGCTTTTATAAACTATCTTTAATATTTTTTAAACATTTATTAATTTTGTATTAATTAATATTTTCGCTTAATTTTTGGAATATCGGTATTTCTTATAAACATATTTTATTTCTTATACGAAAATATACTTGCCTTAATTGTAACGGCGAGGCTAATTAACTAATTATTAAACTTAAGTCGACGAGTTTATGTTGGTAAAGTACTGTAAGAAATTAAGTAACGAAGTAATTTAGTTACGTTTCGTAATACCAAAGGTGGTTTAGGTAACGAAGTTATATTGCAAGCTGTCATTATTTTATTATAAATTAAGCGAATATATATATGTTTGAGTAGATTGCGATGGATATCCTAATCTAAGCAAATCTATATAGTGGATTAAGATGGATATCTCAATCTAAGCAAATTCATTTTACGTAACTTAATCCACTTAGGTCCTGTTTTTGGTTTCTTCTACCAAGAGACCGTTTCCGAGGTCCGATCGTATTATGTTATAACACGATCCCCTTTTTTTCAAAATTTTCACCCCGAAGATTTTTTTAGTAAGTATAGGTTCGTTCTTACCATGTCGGGTTGTATAGCTAACCGTAAACCTTGTTATCGTTCTAATTAGAAAAAAAGAATTGCTTTTTTTGTTAACTTTATTATCAAATTCGGCTTCGAAGTTATGCCGTATATTTCTTATTCCGAGAAAGGTTTTCGATGTATTATAATTAAAGATTTAAAGTGTTACGAATAATGCGTTCGTTATTTGTATCGTCGTTGTAACGAGTTAGTAATTTTTTTCAGCTTTTTGAAAAACATTAATTAAGTTAAAGATCGCCTTAATCGCGAAAGATAGTTTACGTAAAAGCGTTTTTTTCAACTTCGCGAAAATATTACGAATAAAATTTCTGAGATTTTTGAATAAATTTTTCGTTTTTTTCGCATAAAAAAACAATAAGTGCTTTTTCGTAAGAAAAATATAAAATTAATCTGTAAAAGGGTAAAGCGTTTAGATAAATTAGTAAATTAAGAAAGGGTTAATAAATCGAATCGTTTGGAAATAGAGCTTAAGGTTGTTATATCCGTAAGTTTGTGTTAAATGTGTTGAGATCAGAGTAAGAGGAATAATACGGGTATGTGAGGAACCAGTTTGAAACTTGCTCTTCTTCTCTTAGGGGGAATGAGTAGCTACCTATGAGGGCGGCTACCCCGCAGAAACATCGTAGCGATTGCGTAGTGATGAAACCTAACGTGTTTGGCGCCCTTTTTATGACGCGCACCTCTATCCCTATCCCCTTAGCCCTTGATAGAGCCCTTTCCCCCCTGGGCTTTTGCCCTTAAAGGCCTTAATAAGATTATTTTTATTATATGCTGTAATTAATAAGTTATCGTTATTAAAAAGACGTAATAGTTTCGTAACAAATAAAAGTAAGTAATAATACGTAATATTCGGTAATAAAATATGATTTTTATAAATTTTTTTCAGATAAATAATATACCGAGAATATTTCGTAACGAAATAATTAAAATATTAAGAATTTTGCCGGCAGAAAATTTTTACTGTTTTTAACATATCGTTTTCGATATATATAAATTTGTTTTTTCTTTTTAAATTTTACTTTTTTTTTATTATTTTCGCTTTCGCCGATATATAACTTATTATTTATTCGTAATAAGTTTGCTTTTTAAAATTCGTTACGGGTTTTTTATATATTTCCGTTATTAATTAATAGCGAAGTAAATTTATATTTGTATTTTATTTTTAATTTTAACTTTTTACGATTTCGAAAATTTTTTTTACGAATTTTTTCCGGGGTTTTTTTTAAAATAACCCCTTTTTTTCAAAAAAGTATAAGCGTATTTTATAAATATTTTTTAATAATTTCTTTTTCGTTAATAATTTATTTTAAGGTTTTTCGCGATATTTTATACTTTTAATATATTATGACCATAATTCGTATGCCGGCTTATTGTTACGAAATTAATAAGATTTCGAAAAATACCGATAAATATATAATTTTCCGAAATAAAGGTAAAATTATAGTAAAAATAATTTTTTATGTTTTATTACTTTTTAGCGATAATATTATTAATTTGTAATAATAAGTTCTTATTTCTTCCGCCCGATTACGTTTAAACTCGCCGAAACGTTTTAAAATTTTATCGAATTCGATTTAATTAATTTGGGCAAATTTAAAATTATTAAGGAAAATTATATTTATTATTATGTTTAAATTTTTTTTTTATTTTTTTTACGTATTTTTTGTTAACGTAACGTATAATTCGAAAAGGTTAAAGTTAACGTTAAAAGCAAATTCGATAAGGCTTATTAAGTATATTAAAAAAAATATAAATTTTTTTTTGTTATTTTTTCGTAACGAACGTTTTATTTAATTTATTATTAATTTGGTATTAACTTTTTTATAATTAATACAAACATTTTTTAAGTTCGTTACCTTAAGTTTTTATTTAATAATAACGTAATTATTATAATTTTATAACCCGTTTATTTTTAATTTTTTTAAAAAGATATTAAATTGATAAAAAATACCCGTACCGTTTTTAACGTAAATATTTAATAATTTCTTTTAACCGTTATTAACTTTTTACGAAAAAGAAATTAAGTAAATTTTTATTATTATTAAGTAATATACCGTTAATATTAAGGATATAATCGATAATAATAACGTTAATATTTAAGTACTTTTAATATAATTTTAAAATATCCGTTTCGACTTTATTACGAATTTATTTAGGTTTTATTTTAAGATATTTATATAAATTATAAAAATTTTATTAAAAAGTAAATATATTTAAATGATTAGCGGTAATATTATTTAATAAATAATAAATAATAATTAGCGTTTTTTTTATATTATAACTTTTTTATTATATTTTTTTTTAAATTTTTTTCGCTTTAATAACGTTTTGTACGAAATAATAAATTTTTTGAATAAATAATTATAAAGTTTTTAAATATTTTTTTAAGAAGAAAATTTCTTTATTTTATAAGGTATTACTTATTTTTACGATTTTTTCGATATGTTATTATTATTTCCATTTTTAAGGCTATTTTTATTATATTACGGTTTTAGTAACAATAGAAGCAAAATATTATAAATTTTATTATTTAAAAATAAAAGTTATATTTCGTAAATTAATTTTAACTTTATAATTTTTATAATTTGGAAAAATTTAATATATTTATCGGCAATCTTTTTATTAAGTTTTTATTAATTAATATATTTAATAAAAACTTTTACCTATTACTTTTTTCGAAACTTTTTCGTTAAATAATTTTTGTTATAATATTTCTTATACGTATTTTAAATTTTATCAAAATATTTTTATAATATTTTTTTATTTTTTTATATCGTCGTAATTTTTTTAAATTATTATAACGTAAATGCGGTATTTCCTAAAATTCGTAAAATAGATCCGAAAAATATTTCGGTTAACGTTATTTTAATTATTAAATAATAATTATTATTATATATAAATTATATTATTAATAAATAAAACGTTTAATTTATTTATTTTAAATCGCAAAATATTCGTAAATAATATTTTAAAAGTTAATTTTAACGTTTAATTTGTTATCCGTATATAAGTAGAAAATTGTATTAAGCTTTTTTTTAATCGCGAAAAATTTATAAATTTTTTTTTAAAAATTATTCGTAAATAAAAAAGCGCGATTAAAAATTATGCTATCGGACGTACCGTATTAATTTAAAATATAATAAAAATATATTTCGGTTAAACCGTTAACGGTAAATTTCGTTATTATCGCGATATAATAATTATATTTCGTTATTTTATTTATTATTATAAAAATAACCTTATAATTCTTTTCTTCGTATAACCTTATAAATAATAATAAATTTGTAATAAAGTTTATATTAATTTTTTTAAAAAGATAATCCGGAATTGGTAACGAAACAAATTTTTTATGAAGCCGATATAACGCCGTTTTAAATTTTTAATATTTTATTTTTGTATTTTTTAAAAATAATTCCGAATTAACTATTTGTATATTTTCGTAATACCGAAATAATTTACCATAAAGAAATTATAGTATTAATTAACGAATTTTTTACGTAAATCCGGGTTATACGGTCCGTAAACTATATTTTTATATTTTAATAAATTATAATTTTTTTCGATACGTTATAATTATTTACTTATTTCGTATCCCTTACAGTATTTCATTTTTTATATTTTATTTAAAATAAATTTATCCTTTTATTATAATTTTAAAATTTAAATAATTATTAAGTTTTTTTCTAGTAATAATACCGTTTCGATAACGTCATTCGCGTTTTGTTACCGTAAAATAAATAATTCGTAACCTATAATTTTAATTAATACATATTTCATTCTTTCGGATACGTTTTTAACCGTTTTATTTCCGGGCCCGTATATTTTTATTTTTAATATAATATTTGCGATTTTATTAATAAGGTGATAAATATTCGTAATTTTAAAATTCGATTAAAATATCTTTATTTTTAGTATTTTCTTTTTATAATTTTAATATTATTTTTTTAGGTTTTTTCGTTTTTGTTATTTCGTAATACATTAAATCTTTTTAATAAATTATTAATTAAATTACTTTTCTTTAATCGGAACGTAATAACAAAATTTATCGTTATAAAATAATTTAATTACTTTAATTATTTTGCGTTCAACCGTTATTTTAATTTCAAATATTTAAAATAAAAATAATCCGTAATAACTTTAATAAAGAATTACGAATAATTAATAAAATAACGCCATTTTTTAAAAGTATTTATGATAATTAATAATTCGTTATTTTTTATAACGTAATACATTTTTTCCGGCGTTATTATTCGAAATTTAAATATTATTAAATATTAACGGTTTTTATAAAGCTAAAATATAATTATTTTAATAATTTTCCTTAACGTATTTATTTCGATACGAATAAATAACGATAAATTAAAATACCGAAATATTTTCTTTATTATTAACGTTACTTAAAATATTTTAAATATTATTTTTTTTTGGAAAAATACTTATATAAAATTTTTAACATTTCTGCGAAATTAATTTATTAACGGTATAAATATTTTTGCGTAATTTTTAATAAATTTTTGATAAAATTTTATAAAATTTAAAAGAATTTAAATATTATAAACGTTTTTTAGTAATTATTAAACCTTAATAATTTTAACGCGGTTTTGTTTTATTTTAATATTATTTAGCAAAATTTGAAATCGTAAAAAAAAAATTAAAAATATATAGAATTTATATTTTGTATATTCGCGTATAATTTTTACTTTTTTAATTTTTTAAATATTTTATAAATATATTAGTTAGATTTTATTAAATTTTTATTATATATTAAAATATCGTCGAAATAAACGATATAAATATAATCTATTAAATCTGTTTAAACTTAGTTAATTTATATTTAAAACATAATTAAAACGTTAAAAAACTTAAACGGTATTATTAAATATTCGAAATAATCGTATTTTATCTTAAAAACGGTTTTTTATGTATCGTTTTTTTTAATACGTATTTAACGGTACGTATTTTTTAAGTTTAATTTCGTATATACCTAAGTATTTACTAATCGGTTTAAAATTTTTTATATTAAAGATAACGGTATACGGCTTTTCCGAATTATCCGATTAAACCTTTTATAATCGATATAAAAACGTAACGCATTTTTTTTAAAACGAATAAAATAAAGGCTTCGGTTAGATTATTATTTTATTTAATTTATCCTTTTTTTTTCCGCGATTTTTAAATTTTTTTTTAAATATTTTTAACTTTTTTTTAAAAAATAAGTAAAGAAAATCTTAAAGCGGTTTTTTTCTGTTAAATAAATTTATCGTATGTTCGTATAATAAATGTTCCGGTAATTTAACGGCTTTTTCCTTAAAAAATAAATTCACGTAATTATCATAATATTTTTTTAGTATTTTTCGTATTTTTTTAATATTAACTTTTTGTCGTTTTTATCCAGTACCACAAGTATAATTATTATTACCGTTATGGCAAAAAAAGTACTTTGTAATTTTTTCTCTAAACTGGTAAATTTAATATTTTTACGTTTAAGTTAATATTTTTATTGAAGTTATAATTAATTAATAACGGGATTTATTTTTCGAAATTATAAAAACCTTAATATAATATCCGATTTTTTCATTTTTACGATAACAAAACGGTATTTTTTTAATTTCGTAATATTAAACGAATTTATTATCTAAATAAGTTTTTAATTTTAATCCGGATTTTAATACAAATAATTAACTTTTTTTTCGAATATTTCGCGGTATATCGTATTATAAATTACCCCTAAATTTATTTAGCAGCAAAATATTATTTATTAATTTTTTTGCGTATTTTTAAAAAATAATATATACGTAACGAAAATTTTTTTTCTTATTAACGAAAGTTTTTTTAAATAGTTCGTTTAGAAATAACTTTTTTCGCCGTAATTAAAATACGTCGTTTCGGGGTAAAAACTAAATATATAGCTTTTTTTAACGTAATAACCGTATATATATTTTCGAAACGTATCCGTTATATTTCGATCTTTTTTAAAATATATAAATTTACGGTAACATATTTTTCCGTATTTAAAATAAACTTTTTATAATACGCCTAAAGGTTTTTTGCGAAATATAATCGTATTTATTACGTAATCCGGGTTTTATTACGATTACGAACTTTAAGTTAATTATTAGGTATTAAAAAAATATCGATCCGTTTGTAACGGTATAAGATTTTTAACGCGAAAACCCGAAATAACGATTTTATATTTAAAGTTTTTTTATAAATCATATTTAAAATTATGCGTAAGGTAATTACGGATACGAAATTAATTATGTAAAAACGTAACCGTATAATAAAACGGTTTATCGGAAAAATAATGCCGCTTATATATAAAAATATAATAAAAATTTATTTATATTATTAATAAAATATATCCATTATTTCGTTAAGATTTTTAATATATTTTATCGAATTTTGCATTAGTAAAGGTAAATTATCGCGACGTATTTCCGAAATCGTTTTCGAAAATCGTGTTTAAATTAATTTAATTTATAAAACGAATATAACGATAATTTCGTATTTTAATTTTCGCGGTTTTATTATTTTCCCATAACTTTTATTAAATATTTATAAGTAAGTTAAAGATAACGTACGATAACGTATAATTTATTTTGTAATATAATATCGAAAGTTTTTAATTTTTAAAAATAACGTTTAATTAAGTTATAAAATTTATAAAATTTCGGTAAATTCTTTTTTATTATTTTAAGTTGGGTAAAATTTTAAGTAATTTATCTTTTTTCTTTATTTTTTGCCCGATTTTAACCTGTTTATCGTTAGGTAATATAAATTCTTTAGTATTCGGGCTCATTAGGGTTATATAATTTACGGATATTACGATTTCTAGGGTTCTTATAATAAAGGTATTATTTAGTTTTATAAGATTTAGTCCGGAAAATTTATATAAAAAGTTTATTACGTCGTTATTAAAAATATGTAATATAACGTTTAATTATTAGATTTTGCGGTTTAAATATAAATTTTGTTATTTTTTCGTAAGGATTTTTTATAAGTATCGTTATTCTTTTTAAATTGTTATTTTTATTATTTAATATTTAAGTTTTCTTTTCGTACTTATTAAGCCATTATTAAAACCTTAACGAAATGGGTTTAGGTTTTAATATTTAAGTAAGTTAGGTGGCCGGGATAACCGGTTTGTCGTTATAAGAGGTTATAGTTATTTCGTTTATTTCTTACGGTTTATTCGAAATAAGGAAATTTTAATTTGTTAAATGTATTAAAATTAAAGTAAAAGGAATAATACGGGTATATAAAAAACTAATTTAAAACTTGCTCTTCTTCCCTTAGGGGGGATAAGCAGCTACTTATAAGGGCGGCTACCCCGCAAAAATATCGTAACGATTACGTAATGATGGAACCTAGCGTGTTTGGCGCCCTCTTTATGACGCGCACCTCCATCCCTATCCTCTTAGCCCCTGATAGTTTGCCTGCGGATAATTATCTTGGTTATTCTTTTATCAGTAGTTTGGACTGGGATGTCATTTTTGGTGCTTTTTCCGCTAGTGGAAGTTTTTCAGTAATTATTGAGCATGTATAAAATTTTTTACAAGTTCCTAGGAGGTTTCCGAGTTTAGTTAATTTTTTTATTTAACTAGATACTATGTAAATCTATTAACTTTTCGTTTATCTAGGATCTTTTCCGCCTTATATTCTTGTTTATTTTCTATTTCGTTATCGTTTTACTTAATGTGTATTTTAATAGTATTCGCGGTTAATTTAGGTAATAATATATAAAAGATTAAATAGAGTTAAATTTTATGTAGTAAATTTAATTGATAATTTTATAAAGGTCGATATATTTAAAATCGAATTTTTTATTTAGGCGTTTTGTTTGTATATTTTTGGTGGTTAGATAAACCAATTTTTTTTTCGCGAAAGTTAATCTTTTTAACCGTTTTTATTTATAATGTTTTTTTATTTAATTGCGTACGAATTCGAATTTTATCTTTATTTTTTGATATAATTGTTTTAATTGTTTTAAAGTAAAAATTGTTTTAATATTAAATAGTTCTTTTTTTGGGATTTTTTATAAATTTCCGGGGTAAATCCGAAATTGGTTATAAACGGGGTTATTTTGATACTTTCGTAGTAGTTGCTGTTGTAAGTTATTTAAGTTATTAGTAATTTTTTAACCTAGTTATTTTGTTCGCAATTGATGTAATATCGTAAGTATGTTTCGAGTGTTTAATTTTATCGTTTTGTTTAATTATCCGTTTATAGTCGGAATGCGTTAAATAGTTTATGATTGAGGTTAATTTATATTATTAGATTTTGCTAGATATTTAAAGGTGAACGTGGTTTTTTTATTCGAAATAATTTTATATAATAACCCGTACATATTAAAAATGTTTTTAAAAAAGATATATATTATTTGTTCGATATTTATGTTTTTTTTATAAGGTAAGAAATAAGAAAATTTTATAAATTGGTTAACGATTACGAAAGTACTATTGTAATATATATTTGTGATTAGGTTTTTTAATAAAGGAAGTTTAGTAATAAAATTTATCGTAATAAAATTTTATAATCGTTTTGCGACTAGTAATAGTTGTAATTTCCCGTAAGGTTTATATTATCGTATTATTTTTTGTATTATTTTTTTTATTTAAAAAGCGGTAAAACCGTTGTAATTTTTTTAGTATTTTTCTAATATCTTGATACTTATATAAAGTATGTTTCTGTAATTCCCGTACTAGATGCTTTTAGTATTATTTCGGTATTTGTGCGAATAATAGGTCGTTTATGTTTTATATATATGCGTTAAAATCCCGGATTGTTTTATGTATATCGGGTGGTGCAGCGGTAATTGTAACGATTTATCGTAGACGTAAATGTTTTTTTGCGATAATATCGAAAATTGTATCGTTAATTTTGATAATTTTTTTTCGAAGTCGGGTTATTTATTAAGTATATTAATTTCGGCGTTTTTTAAGCTTTTGTAATAAATAATAATAAAGTTATATCCTATTAGTTTTTTTGCATAGCGAAGTTATCGTACCGTAAGTTTTCTGGTTATAGTAAATCGGATAAGGTTTTTATGATCCGTATAAATCTTAACTTGATATTGGTTATTTTTGAGGAAATGTTTAAATTTGCGAAATGTTTTAATAATAGCTAAAAACATTTTATTAAGGATAACGTAATGTAGTTTTGGTTTTTATAATTTGTATAAGAAAAAAGTAATAGGGTATAATATTTTTTAATTATTTCGTTATCCGATTATTACGCTTCAAGTATAATTTAACGCGTCGGTTTTTAATTTTACCAAGTAATTTAGATCGTATATAATTAATATTAATTAGTTTGTAATTATTTTTTTAAGTTATTAAAATATTTTTTCCGTTTTTAGCATTTATTAGAACTTTTTTTTTCGTATAAGCGTATTAAAAGGTATTATTATTCGGTTAAAATTTCTAATAAATTTTTGATAATAATTATTAAATTTAAAAAAAGTTTATATTTCCTTAATTATCGTAGGTTATATTTAATTAAGTATTATAGTAATTTTTTTAAAGTTTATTTTGATATGTTTGGAAGTAATAATATAGTTTAGATATTCGATTTTTTACGTATAAAATTAATTTTCTCTACGTTAATTAATAAATTAGCATTTTGCAATAATTGTAATATTTTATTGACGTATTTTTTATGTTGCTTTTTAATTTTTAAAAAAATAAGAATATCGTCGAGGTAATATATTACGAAAATATTAAAATGTTTTCGAAAAACGTAATTAATCATACGCTAAAAGGTAATAAGTGTGTTAATAAGTTTTATAAAGATAATAAGGTATTCGTAAAAATTATATTTAATTCGAAACGTTATTTTTTATTTATGGTTTTCCTTAATCCAAATTAAGTTATATTTATTTTTTAAGGTCGAATATAATAAATTATTAAATTTTATGGAAGCGATTTTTTATTTTATTAATTAAGGGTAATGGCATTCGGTTTTTAACGGCAACATTATTAAGTTATTGGTAATTTATTATTAGCCGTAATTTGTTATTTCTTTTTAGTATAAAAAATATAAGGTAACCGGCTGGTAACTTAAATAATCGAATTTAATTTTTTTTAAATCGATTTTCTAAATATTCCTTAAATACTTATAATTCCGTTTCGTTAAGATTATAAATAGGGTAGAACTTAGTAAATGCTTTTTTTAAGGATAATTTCATAATCCCATTTGTTATATTTAGGTAATTTCGTTTCGAACTTTTTGCTAAATAGTTTTTTATATTTATAATATTATAGTAATACATTAATTAGTTTTTTTGATTTTAGGGTTAATTATTATAAGTTATAATTTAATTGCTGTAATTTTGCTTTAATAATAATAATAATACGTCGAACTTTTCTATACTACTTTTTTTCCTTTTTATATCGTTTTCTTGTGGGTGGTAAGGTTTTTATCGTATTTTTATACCGGTATTTATTGTTATTTTCGATCGAATATTAAGATTTTTTTTTTGATATTTGTCGTTAAGTCGTAAAAGAAATTTTACCTAGCTAATTACTTAATCGATTAAAGGGTTATATTGGCGTAACCATATTATTCCTAATATTATGTTATAATTCCCTAATGGTATAATATCGAAATTAATAATTATATTTCTTCCTAAAATAAAAGTTTCGAAATAATTAATTTCGCGTGTAACTTTTTTATTATCGTAAAAGAATAGTTAACTTTCGACGGTATTCGTAATGTAAAGGTTTTTCTTATATTTTTATAGTAATTTAAATTAGTTAATTATTTTAAACGTAATATAATTACCTTCCAAAACTCCGCTATTCATTATAACGGTATACTAATATATCCTAATTTGTACCTTTAAAATAATAAGATTTTTATTGTTCCTTATTATCGTTAAACCCTTTATTAGAAGTTTTTTTTGTCTTTTCTAGGTTTCGCCTCCTCGTAGCTCTCTTATAAGGAGCTCGATTTTTTTGGGTATTATTCGATTTATCGTATTCGTTTTCTTAAATCGTTAATTTAATTTCGTAGTTATTTAGTAATATATTGTTATTATTCGGCTTGTTATTTTAATTCGTTAACGCGTACTATATATCTTTCCGTATCCTTTTAAAATTATATTATTTGGAACTTTTACATTTTTATCACTTTTTTTAACAGAAATATTTTTTCTGTTTATTATCACTTTTTTTAATCCTATTAGGTAAATTGTTTTTCCATAGCGTAAGTTGCTTTCTACGTCAGGGTATTTCTATTTATTTCTTATAAATTTTTGGTAACTTAGTCGAATTCCACGAAAATTTCTTTTCTTTCTTATAGAAATATGGTAATGGATAATTGGAGGTATAGGTTGGCGATTTATTGTCGTATCGCTAGGTTAAATTCTTTTTGGGCGACTTTCTTTTTTTCCGACTAATAATTACATTTTTTATAATAATAAAAGGGGTCCTCCTTTAGGTATCGTTTTTCTGGGGGCTAGCTGTAAGATGCTATCTTTTAATCGATTTTTTCTTAAGAACTAATAATATGAAAGTAACAGTACTATCGTTTATCTTGTTTATTTCGGCTAATTTAGTTGGAAAAATTAAATCCTTCTTTTACCATGCGTACAATGCGCTTGTAAATAGATTACTTCTATATCTCATGGTCGGGATATTGTTATCGTCGATAGTGGAAGGTATATCTTCGAGCATATCGGTCTGGGGTGCCGGGGCAAACGGCTTCCGTCCACCCTTAATATTTTTATAGCCATTTCTCTGTTTTACCTAGGGGTTCGATTATTATAGGTCCGTGGCGTATTATGACAACCGTTTTTCCCTTTATATTATCTAAAGGTTGTCCGGTAGGCATTAGGGTTTATGGTTTATCTTATTAAGGTTTTTTAAGTAATTTGCATTCTTTAGCCTTATAACTTATTTTACCGTAGTTCTAATATTCGATACGTTACTTATTTTATTTTTAAATAACGCCGATCTTTATAAATCCAGATTCGGTTTTATGTGATGTATTTTATCGTTTAGGTATGTTGGTATTTACATTATAGCGCGATTTGTTATTATTTTTTCCTTTTGTATTACGAATTCGCTAGGCGTATTGCCGATTATCGATTTTTACGGCCATAATGATATAATTGGTTAAATATTTTGGTCGATTTTCCTTAAATAATTTTTTTGGATTTTTTTCTTAAGGCCGTCAAAAAATCGGGTTATTAATATTTTTTGTCCTTAATTAAATTTTAAGGAAAGTTGGATTAAGTTGTTATTATCCTTAAAGGCAAATCTTTTCTATCGTAATTATTAAATTTTCATTTTCGTTTCCGTTTTTTCGTTTACCACCCTAAAACCTTTTTAAAAAGCTTATTCGAATGTTTTATAATCGCTATATATTCGTATTACTTCCGGGTTTTGTTATTTCAAAAGGACCGTAATATGCTTTTTTATGACGGGTTTAAATTAGGTGGCGGTATATTTTAAAAGCCGTCCAGCTGCAAACTTAATTCGTATAATTAAGGTAACAAATTGTATTAGGATATATCCAAAATATATTCGATATTAAATAAGGAATAACTGTAATTTAATAAATATTTTATCGAAAAGTTTAGGTTTAAAGGGTTTTCGCATTTTTTTAACTTTTTATTAATTATTATTTATATAAACGTTTCCTTAATTATTTATTGTACTTGCTTTAAAAAAGTTCGAATGGCTTAAAGCGTTATAATAAGCTCCGTATTATTTCGTTCGAGTTAAGTAATACGTTGATTTATAAGATCCAATCGTTAAAGGATTTCTTCCTTAATTAAAGCGGGCGTTTACTTTTCCTTATTTAAATTTATATTATTATTTTTAAAGGATTTTATAGGCGGGTTGTTTACTAATAGATATATTATCGAAATATTACTTAAAGTTTAACGGTATTACTAAACAAAAGCTTATAACGTATAACGGCTAGGTTAATTAACTAATTATTAAATTTAAGTTGACGAATTTATATTAGTAAAGTATTATAGGAAACTAAGTAATAAAATAACTTAATTACGTTTCGTAATATTAAAGGTGTTTTAAGTAACGAAATTATATTATAAATTATTATTATTTTATTATAAATTAAGCGAATGTATATATATTTAAGTAAATTACGATGGATATCTTAATCCAAGCAAATCTATACAGTGGATTGCGATGGATATCCTAATTTAAGCAAATCCATATAATGGATTAAGATGGATATCTTAATCTAAGCAAATCTATCTCATATGACTTGATCCATTTGAGTCTTGTTTTTGGTCTCTTCCGCCAAGAGACCGTTTCCGAGGTCCGACTGCATTATGTTATAACACTAATATTTAAACGGCCGGCGCAGAATTTAAAGTAAAAATTAAAACCGGATAATTTTTTTTGATTATGTTATTTAACGCTTATTTTAATTTTTAATATTTACAAAAAATTTTAAATCTTTATACTTAATAATAATTTTAAACGGGGTTATTATATTACGCAACTTTATATCTTACGTTTTTAAGTAATTAATTACTGTAAAAAATCTTTTATTTTATATTTTATAAGTAATTTCCTTAAAATATAACTTTTTATAATAATAAATAACCGGACGTAACATTTTTTACTTATTTATTTATAACTAACCTTTTCCGTACGCTACTCCTAAATAATTAACTTTTATAACTATAAATTTTTTAAAATCTTATTACGCTAAAATTAACTCCGTTATAAAAACGCTTTTAAAATCTTTAAATATTATTTTCTCCTTTCTCTTTTAATAAAACGAAATTCTCTTTTTAATTAAACTTATTAATAGTGCCGTAATAGTTATATTAAGTTATAAAAGTTTAGTAAAAATTAACTAATTTTAAAAATCTTCGAACGCCTTTTAACTTTTTAAAAACTTCTTATTTCTTAATTACGCGCAATCTTTCAGCATCCACACGTATTTCCTTTTTTACGTTTATAATAAACCTCATATATTTAATCAATTTCATAACAGACTTACATTTAAAAATATCCAAATTTAAACCCGGTTTTTTTAAACGGCTTCAAACTTTTCTATTTTTTATATATAATTTTTTAAAACTTTGAGAAAAATATAAGAATATTATTAATATATACTAAATAAAAAATATAGAAAAATCTTTTTAAAACCCTATTAATATATCGTTAAAAAATTGCGAAAACTCTATCTAAACCGAGTAATATTACCAACTACTTATACAAACCGAATCAAATCTAAAATACCGTTTTCCACTTATCGCGTTTTTTAATCTTAATTTTATAAAACGTTATTCGGATATTCACTTTCGTAAACCATTCAACGTACGAAAATAACCTTAAAATTTCCGAAATATAAAATAAAAAAAATAATCCTTTCGGGTTATTATATTTAATACCTTATAATCGCAATAAAAACGCAATCCCCCGCTTAATTTCTTTACGAATAAAACTAAGGTTTTTACAAATACACTATTCGCGCGGATATACCCCTTATTTAAAAAATCCGTCAAAATTTTCTTTCAAGTTAACAATTTATCCCGTAATATGCTGTATAAAAATCCTTATAACGCCGGCATTTCCCTCCCTACTTCGTCCTTACGTAATAAAATCGTATAATCTACTTTAAAGTAAAACAATAATAAAATATCGTTTAATTCTTTATCGAATAACTTGAGAAATATTTTTAATTTAATCGGAAATTTTTCGTTAATTTCCATATCTTTTTTAAATACTAACGCTTTATTAATATCCGCTAAAATAATTAAAAATAACTAAACTTTTTATATTATCCTTTTTATTTTCCTTATCCTTCGAAACTTTATCTTAAATACGAGCGTATAAATTATTTTCACCTTACGTACTATTCGTATGCCACTTCTTTATAATTCGTACCCTTTCTCGTAAATCTTTATGTTACTTATTACACTTACCGTCAAAAAATATTTTGGCATTATGTATATAACGTCGTAATATTTTATTGAAAACTTCCTTAAAATTAAAAAGTAATTAAGGCTTTCGACCATATAAATAAATATCCTAAACTTAAAGCCGTTAATATCCGTCTTTATACACGTTATCTTTTTAATTTCCTTATATTAACTTTTACTTTTTTTGAAATTTTTATTAATCTGTATAATTTTATTAAAACACGTTATAACTTTAAATATTTCACAAACGTTTCGTTTATAACAATAAACCATTTACATTCTTAATTTACGAATATTTTTACGAACTTTTTTTAAATAATATAAACGTCGATAATAAATAATATACCGCTTATGTTTCGTTTCACAAACTTTATTTTATTTTAAATAACTTTCTACTTCCGAACGCGTTAATATTCGGAAATTACTTTTCCCCCTTTTCGTTTCCCAAATTTAACGAATTATGCTTAACAACATTTAAAAAATTAATTCCACTTTACGGCTTTTTCGCTAGCAAATAAAAATAATAATTAACTTTATAATTCGGATAACTATAACGAAAATATAAATTTTTCACCTTACAAATATCTTATTTTTTATGAAAAACTTATTACATACGTTATTTAAGCGCTAAAATTAAGATATAAGGCCTTTACTTTTACTATCTTATCGCGAATATTTCTGATATAATTATATTACCATCGGTATTACCCGTAGCTTTATCGTTACAGGTTATTAGAGTTACTACCAAATTAATAACCCCCTTTTACAGCATTATCCCTTTAAAACGTCCGGCGATTTCCATTATCTTATTCACCCATTTGTTATATTTTTTATAATAAATTTATTAAAATTAAAATTTAAATAAATTTCTTATTTAATACTTCTTTTAAAAACGTAAACTTCGTTTTTACTAGTTAGGTTATACTTTTTACGTCGGCTAAGGTTCGCTTAAATATAAAATAAAATAATACGAACTTTACGTTATGTATTTACTTTAAACTTTTAAAAAGTTCGGCCGCTTTTTTTCTTAAGATTTATGGTTATATTATTCGTATAATATCTAAAGGAAATATAATAAATTATAAACGTAGTTTAAACCTTTATTAATAAAATAAATAATAATCGTACGTTGTGTATTAATTTTAAACCGTTCGTATATCGCATAAAATTACTCATAAACGCTTTTTAAGAAACTTACATTTATTTCGAACTTATAAAATATAAACGCGTATTAACTAAAACACTTTTCTTTCGTTTTATCGAACTTTTTAAGCTATAATAATAACTTCTGCTAAATTGTAACGAAACTTAAATAATTACCCGGAAAAGCGTTTATAAACGCGGTCGCATTCCGTATTTACAACTAAAAAATAACCATTAATTACGTCATAAAACCATTCTAAAATTGCTCGGCTATTTACACTAATTTAAGATTTACCCTATATTATACCTTTACGCACTCGCGTAATTAAACCGCCTTTTTCTTGTTTTTTTAAATTAATAACTTATCCGCTACTTTATCGCTATTAAGGAAGTCGTAAAAGTTTTTCTTATTAGATTAAATATCTTTTACAATCCCGGATTTAAAAAATCTTTTTATTTAATTTCGAACGTCTTTTTCATTTGCTCGATAATGAGTTAAAAAATATATAATAAGCCGCACCTATACGATCTGCACTTAATTACCTAAAAAAAAAAATAAAAAATAAAAATAAAAATAAAAATAAATTCGATATACGCGCTAAAAGATGTAGCGCGGCGCTAGCGCTGCTTAGCAATAGCTCTAAGCCGGTGCCCCCAATAGGGCTTTCTATAACCCCATCACATATGGTTAGCGTAATATTTTTCAAATTTTATCGAATAATGGTTTTCATGGCCGTCGAGGGTAAAAAAATGTTTCGATTTTTTCGTACGCGTTCGAATATATTAATCGAAATATTAAATTTATTTTAAATTTAATTTATTTATCGTCCAGCTGTAATCGCTTATAATAACTTTCTAATTGGATAAAAGTGGGTTATCGTCGAACTAACGAAAAAAAAATTTTTTTCCGTTAACGATAATAAATAAATGTAAGGCTTAACTTTAAATATTTATAACTTATATTATTATGAATTATTTCCGATTTCTTTATTAAATTTATTTAAATTTTTTATATTTTTTAATATTAATAATAATTATACCGGTTATTATAAAAAAAACTTTATTAAAAATTTTATTTCCTCGAAATTATGAAAGGTTTTTTCTATAATATCGAATTTAGCAATTATATTCCGAATAAAATTAAATTATTTACGAAATATTTTAAAATTTTCGTATAAAACCTTTTAATAATTTGTTTTTCGATTTAAACGCGTTTCAAATTTTTATTACCGTTTAATAAAGTTAATTACTTAATAAATTTCGACCCGTCCGGTAGCCCGTTACGCGAATAGTAAATTCGCTATATTTTTAACATATTAACGCGAGATAAAAAACGTTCGCGTATTTAAGTTAAAAATTCGTTTAGTAATCGATTTCTTTTTAGTTAACGTTAATTCTCGCGAATTAAAAGTAATATCGGTTCGGGCGCGTTTATTTTTAAATCGCGCTTTTAAGGTGGTATATAAAACGTTATAAATAAAACTAAATTTTTTATAATTAAAATTCAAGTTTTGTTTTTTAAGCTAAATAGTTAAGTTTATTTTCGTTTTTTTATAAGGTGTTCCATAATATTAACGTTAAGAAATTAATAATTCAAGATAATTAGTTAAAATATATTAAAAAAATTTGTCGCTTGCTTATATGTTTCGTTCGCTTATATAAGACGTTAATATAAATACGTTTTTATATTATTTTATAATTGGTTTTCGCGGTTTTAAGTTTTTTATAAATAGTTTATATAAATTATTTTTAAGTTAAATTCGTTAACGCCGTTAATATATTATTAATTAAGGGCGGTAATTTATATACGTTATCAAAAAATATATTTATTAGTTTATTAACGTTTATAGTGTATATTTTAAAAAAAGCTTCATATTTTTTAAGTGGAAATATTATTTTAAGCTATTACGTTATTTTATTATCGGTAGTGTTATGGCGGTATGCCGGTTAGGCGCCGGGTTAATGTAAAAGTACGTCCGAAACCGTAATTCTTTTTTTATAAATTATTTAAAACCGGAAATTATTATAATAAGTATTTAAGTATGTTTAATAACGGGTATTTTATATGTTTAATTTTTAACTTTTTCGCTTACTGTTATTTTGATCCGAATAAAAGCCTTTACGAGCATCTCGTTTCGGGCCATGGTTTAGGGTTTTCTTTCGCGGTTAAAAGTTGGTATTATAATTTTTCTAATTAGGAATATCCTAATTAAAAAGGTTCGTTGATATTTCATAAAGCGTTAAAAATGCTATTTTAATGTTTTTTTTATTAATTATTATGAATTGGTTATATTTTAATTATTTACGAAGTTAACGGTTGTTTTTTAATAGCTAATTATACCGGTATTGATTTTGGTCTTTTTTATCATTTGAAAAGTATTTATTTAGGTTCCGATAATGAGAGTTAGTACTGTATATAAGTTGTAAATTTATATAATTGTCCTTTTCATTTCCGAAATAATATAACGCCATCTTTAGGCCATAATTTCCTACCACTTTATAGTTTATTCGTTTATTTTTATTTTTTTATTTTTATTTTTTTGCTATTTTCGAAGTTTACTTTAATAATTTATAGTTTTTTCGTTAGATATTAATTAAGAGCTTGTTATTGTATACTTTGCCAGCCTCGGTTAATTTAACGTACTATTTCCGTAGGTCTTTTATAAAAACAAAGTTTGTTTCTTTATTTGCTGAACATATTAACTTTTAGACCTTTTTAATAAAATTATTAATGCTTTTACAAAAGGTGTCGTATTTTCGATCTTTACATATATACGCCGTAAAGTTTTAATTATAAGCTTATCTGCTTTTAGTTATTATTTTAACGGTATTTGTTAAATATTTCGTTAGATCGGTCTTTTCGGTACTTTTTTGGAGAATATAAATATAGATAAAAATAAGATATTAATTCGCGTCGTATAGCGAATTCTTCTCTTTAAGTAAAAGGCTATATTGGTTTTTATAAACTTAATAAACCCCTGAAGGTTCTAATTAAGATTATTATAATCCTAAATAACAAACCCGTATGCTCTCGATTAAAATTTGCCTTTAAACCGATTTTAGTTTTTGGGTCCCTTATAGATAACGGAGAATCCCGACGGTCCGATCGCTATTATTATAATTAACGTATCGAGTTAATTATAACTAATATATAGCTTATATTGTTTTAGTAATAACTAATTAATTAATATATGTTTAAATTAAGCGTAGAAGACCCTTAATTATCACATATAAGAGATATCAAATTTTTTTTATATTTATAACTAGTTGTAAATACCCTAAACCCGCACCGCACTTTAAGATATTCTAGCCACGGAACAAGTATATTTCGATTAAAGGGATTCTTCAGTGTATAGGGTGCTAACGTACCCGTGCTAGCTTACAATTAGACGTTTTTAATTTCGACTTACTGTAATATATATAACTAGCCGTATCTACCTGCTAACCTCGAACCCCGCCTAGTGTATAACCCTAGTAATATATAGCTAAAACATATATAAATTAATAGTTACCTATATATTTCAAAGTCTTTTAATAAAGTAACAACGTATTTTCTAATAAAATAAAGTTATTTAAACTATTTAAACTTGCGCTACCTTTTTTAGCAGGCTGCTTTTTAATAAAATTATTAATTATAACCTAATCGCTAGTTTTTATAAGCTTTAAACGTTTAATAGCTTTATCTTTAACCGATTTAATATTTGATAATTTCATAAAAATCTTACTCGGTTATTTAGTAATAATTTAGCGCATGCGATTTTCGTACTTTTTGAGTTTCGCTCGTAGAAGTTGATTATTTATAGCGGTAATTAACGTTTTCGGTGTTTAAATTATTAAGCCCTTTAGCTGCTTTAGTTATTACTTTTCGTATATCGCGAAACCTCCTTTTTAAGTTATGTAAGGCCGTTCGTATATTTTTTCATAACTTTAAAACTTTGTAAAATATTTGTATAATTTCGTTTTAGTTATTAATTATTTTTTCCGGTGGTATTTTGAGCTTAATAGGTAGTTGGGGTATTATTTCGAAGGTTTGTAATACCGTTTCGAGTTTACAAGGAAATAAACCGGTATAACGTTATCTAATTTTAGTATTTTTATTAATAAAAGCGATTTTCATAAATTCGTAATATGCTTTTAGTATACGGCGTTTGCCTTGAAGGGTTATTACAAGTAATCCGCCGTTTTTTCGTAAAACGATTCCATATTGCTTTTTAACCGTAGAAAATATATAAAAGCGATTTTATTTTAACGCATTTTATATACAAATACGGAATATGTATATAATATAGCTATTTAAAATAAATAACCGCTATTTATTATAAATACGCGATTTAATTTTCCGAAGAAAAATAAATTTTAACTATTTTAATATAATAACGTTATTAATTCGCTTTTTTAGACTTAATATCTATTTCGTTTTTGTCGATATTATCGGGTAATTATTATTAAAGATGTATACGGCCGTACCTTTCTTATATAACAGCCCGATATATTCGAAAATAAATATTTATAACGTAGTACTTAGTTTTTTAAACCTTATACGAATTATTTTTAAACATTATATAACCGTTTTGTTATTTTATTCTTATTTATAAATATCTGTTTTATTTATATTAAATTCGAACGGCGGCGAAAAAAGGAAAAACCTTATATATATTATTGCGATTACGTACTTTTAAACGGTTTCGGAGTATAATTCGTTCTTTTTTCTTATATATTTCATTACAGCGCGTTAAAAACTGTTTATCTAATATTTTCTAACGCTTTTATAAAAGCTTAGTAAGGTCTTTACTATTTAATAAACCCGTTTTTTTATAAAGGCGCGGCCGTACATTTCTTTAAGCAATATCTATTTAACAAGTTCATTTTTTTCCTAACCCGAAAGTTTACGCGCGTTATGTTACGTTTCGAACCGCGATTTCGTACCGTGAATACGGCGCGATAAGGTCAATTAAGGTATTGCGAATTATTGGCCCGTAAGGGTTTTGGAACCACCCTTGGTAACAAATTTCTTTGCGTCTCGTATTTTGCGTTCGCGGTTTAAACTAATCATTTTTACCCGAAATTAATTAATTAAAGGGTTGTTGAAATATTGCAGAGTGAAGGCGGCAGGGGTGGTTGCTATTGTTGAGACAAGTCTTATGCATTGCTAGGGTCATGCACTAGGTGGGGTCCGAGGTTAAACTGGGTGTCTCTCATCCAGTCTTTGCAAAAGCTCAACACTAACAGCTTTGCACTACCTCAGTTATTAGAACACTTATCCGATTTCATGCACTCTAACTCCAGTGCGAGTACAAGTCTACATAGGCCGGTCGACACGACGTACCTCAGCCCAACCCACACCGCATCTCTTACGGAAACGAACAATACCGACGCCAAGACACCCATCCCAAAAAGCACCTGCAGCGCTGCTAGGCAAAATCCCACATTTAGAATGATAACTGCCCAAGTCTCCGGGTGAGGGATCTTCTCAAGTTTGATCGTCGGGTGCCTAATCGCTGGCGTGATCTCCCTGGCCATGAATTCCCCCACAGTGCTCGGCTTGCACTTAGAGTCCACCTGCTCCGCCACTGTCAGCGGACTGTAGTCGGACGCCTGAGCGCGCAAGGACTTCGCGATGGTGGTGAACTGGAAGGGTATGGCAACGACCAAAAGGATGAAGGGGGCGCCGAGCACCCAGATCAGAGGCATGAAGTTAAGCTCGCACTTCCACACGATGACGGCTTTGTTGCCAAGCTGCCACGAATTCCAGATTACGTTAATCGTCGCGACGGTGACGAGGAGGTACTCGCCCACGCTGAAAACGATAGCCCACTGCTGTTTCAGCCGCGGGATGAAGCGTTCACCGTCGGTACGGGCTAAGGTCTCCCGGGGTGACTCGATGCGGAATAGCCGATCAAGGAACAGGACGGTGGAGCCAGAGGCGATGAGGAGGGCAAGAAGAGGGCGGCGTGCCGAGAGCAAGGCAAGCTGTGGAAGACTGGGCGCGACGAGGGAAAGGAGCGTAGGCACCATGCCAAGGAAGATGGCGGCTGAGGCCATATGCGCCTTTCTGGATTCGTAGGTGGCCTCCAGGATACAGTTGACATGGGCGTCGCAAAGCAGCGGGTCGAGGGGGCTGGCGACATAGTTGGCAAGGGTTCTATTGCAGGTGCCCGCAGATACTTTCACAAAATCCGCCCCATAGTTGTTATACCAGTCCTGGAAGCGTAAGGTTTGGTTGGGCAGCATGCTGGACGATATAGAGGAAGGACTTGTGGGCTTACGAATTAGAAGTGAAAGTTAAGGAACTGCGCGATGAGGGACGCTATATAACTTGGCCTGGTGGTCGGCTACCTAACGCTTTTATGTGCGGCTGAGAAAGAGCATAACGCAACTATTGAACAAGGGTAAAAAGTGGACAAAGAGAGTTATTTTTAGCAGCAACGAAGTCAGAATCTTTAAGCGGTTTTAATGCAAGGGCTAGATAAGGCGCTATTTACCAAAAAAAGCCAAAAAGAAAGGATTAACATCGGGTAACATAACGGCTGCAGCTCGCACCTGTTTTGTACCGATTGGGCCCCGTACGGCGTAAGAACCCACTTAAATGCTACCATTGCGATCTATCGCCGGTGTTTTGCCTTTTAGCGGTGCAGTGCGGGGTGCAGCCGTTATACAAAGTCAGTAAATTGTTATAACCCAATACGCTTGGCACGACCAAGAACGGTCAAGACGAGTGGAGCACACAGTTAAGTAACTGAATTATTAAGATCTTGCGAAATTTACGAAATCCGTAAAAATAATAAAAACTATATTATCGCATATAATTAAAATCGTTTTTATAATTAAATAATAATAGTTTATAATATAACTTCGTTGTTTAAAATATTTTAATATTATAAAATGTAATTAAGATATTCTATTATTATTTAACCGATATAATGCTTTTATTAATATAAACCCGTATGTTTAGATTTAATTATTAGTTAACTAGCTTATCCGTTATATAATATAATTTATTATTTAATAATACTGTTAAATTATAAATACTATCTTTAATTAAAATGTCGACTAATACTTAAAATAAAAGTTCTTAATAGCTTTAAGTTAACGTTTAAGTTTTAAAGATATAAATTAATAGTTATTAACTAAAGCTAAAACTATTAATGTCTAAATTAATATAATAATTATTAAAATTAAAAAGCTAAAGTCGTACGATAAAAAGGGAAATACTTAAATTTTTTTTTACCTAAGTACGTCTATACTTGCGTTTTTAAACGTTCAATAACCCCGCGAATTAAATCCTTATAATATTAATATTTTTTAAAGAGAATATTTTAGATTAGTTCGTGCCTATTCTTAAAAACTACCTAAGTAACGTTGAAAATAATAGGAAAATAAGTACTAACCAGCTTTTCTCGTTATATAATAACGTCGAAAAAAACTTAAGATTAATTTTAAAAACCTCGACGGAAAGCGTATAACGATATAAGAAATCTTAAAGCTTTTATAAAAAGAATTAATATCTAAATATACTTTAACTTTCCGGAATCTTGAAGCTAAACTAAGATGAATCGACGATAAAGGAAATAACATAATTAATATATCTTATAAAGGATTAAAAACGAACATTAAAAACGAAAGTATTAAGTTATTACAACTTATTATAATATATAAATATATTGTAAAACTCGTAAAAATCGATAATTGCTAATATAAACGATAACAGAAATAACGTAAACAATTTACCTCTAAAACTAACACTTAGAGCAATAACAAGCCTAAATATTCGGTAAATACTATACTTTCTGGAAGAGTAATACATTTTATAAAACGAGACCTAGACTTATAAAAACCGGAATTATTTAATAACGAAATACGTGATATATTAAAACTGAAACTATAGCAAAATAGGTTATAAAATACCTTAATGTAAAGAACTTCGAAAACCTCGCTAAGATTTACCTCATCGTAATCAGGATCCCATTTTGAAGGTTGTAGCTACGCCTACGGCGTAGCAGCTATAGCTATAGCTAGAGCTTTTAATAAAGAAATATCTATCAAGGATCTAATATATTAAGTAAACTTTTTTAAGAATTTTACCCACAAAAATAATAAAATCTTCAAAATAAAATCTAATAAAAAATAATGATTATTCGGGTTTAATTTTAGTAATCCCATATAGATTTTGAAAATTATCAAAACGTATCTTTTAAATATAACTTTAAATTAATATTACCTATTTTATAACTATAAAAAGTTAATAGAAAATTAAAATCTTTATCTTTTTATATACATTTAATCCTAATTAAAACACGATTAATATTACAATCTATCAGTAGTCACAGCGATTAAATGCAGTAACCTGGCGTAAACTATGTATTGATATTGCTCTAAATTAAAGACGTCTGGGCTAAGCTCTTATTACATACGCAAATCCATATTCAAAAAGCTTTTTCCAGATAAAGAGTGTTCTAGGTTATATTTTGCAGCTTAGCCTATTAACTGTAAGCACTTTAAAACATTAACTACTAACACGCTTTTTTACTTTAAGTAATCTCGGTTATTAAAACTCGAAAATAATTAACTAAATCTTAATTTATTAAGAAAATAAACTTTAATTTCCATTAATTTTAAATACTTATATTTTTTTAAGTTATAACTTCGCTATAAATCGTTCGAAATTAACCTTATTAAACGGTTTTATAAGCTTATTTACTAGGTTATCATTATTTTTAACACATTAGAAATAAAGGTTTTTTTATACCTCCTAATAGACGTAATAGTATTTCAGCCGAATAAGGCGTTTCCTTCGGATTATCTATGTTTTTATTATTTACTTTAACGTTTTTATATTGTTTTCTAAAATGGGATTAAGGCCTTTAAGTATAAACTTTAACTTTATTAAAAAGTTCTTAATTTTAGCTACTTCTATTATAGTTATTCCCGCTTTTACGTATTCCCTTTTAATAATATATTTAGTAATAATATTTTATAACTTTAAAAGTTATTAAACGGGTATTTTAATTATGAAAAACACGTGGCTTGTTATAGATTTAGCCGACTTATTATTTATAAAGTTTATATTCATTATTCCGAATAGGCCTAGGTCGTTATATTTCCGGTACCGAAAAACTAAATTCGTGGTACTGTGTAGGTACTGCAATAATCGTTTAATATAGTTTAATGCTTTAAGGATAGATTACTTATAAACCTAGCTTAAGTTAACGTTATAAACGCTATATCCGCTTTATTAATAAAATTAAAAAAGTTGAATTTCTCTATAAGGTTTACGTATTCGTAAGGTTTTTCTTTCTTTTCTTTTTCCTAGTTACGTTTTTGTATCTTATTATATATTGTAAGTAATTTTTACCAAATAACGTAAGTTATTTTCGTATATTATTTAATTTTAGTAATTTTAATAATCTTTTAATATATTATTGCTAGTTTAATTTCACGTTTTTAATAGGTAACGAATGGAAGATTCGTACGCCTAGACATTAATTCACATTCCTTAAATTTTTAATAAGTACGTTTTTAACGATTCCGTTAGTAATATTTTCTAAGCGCTGTAGGTTAAAGCCTATAAGTAGGAAATCGTCGACGTACGAAGTAATAACGTTCTCTAAATAATTGTCATGGCAAATTACGTTATCCGCAATTAATAAACGAATGTTTTATTTCGTTAGTATTTTTTTTAATCTTTTCTTATTAAGTAATTTCGGTTTGTTTTAAGCCATGTAGGAGGTTTATTAGCTTGCTATTATTTTTAAAATAGAATTAGGATACCTCCTTATTTTTTAGATACGTATTACAATACATTTTTAATATAAAGAATTATTTATATAAGTATTTCTTCTTAGGTTATTATTTAAGTAAGTAGCGATAAAATCGATTTAAAATCTATATTAGCTCAAAATAACAGCTAGGGTTATTAAAATTTTTTAGTATATAACTTTTATAATATTCATTGTAATTTTATTATAATTAATATCTTTTCTTTAGATAAATCCCTTAACGTAAATACGGGCCTTATACTTTTTTAACTTTTTTGTAGCAGTGTACTTTTTCCTTAATACTTATTTGGCGTTTCTTAGGTGTCCGTAGTCCTTATTATCTAGTTTGAAATAAAAAGTTCCGTGTTAAAGACTTTTTTACCGGGATTTACCTATTGTTATATTAATCCTCCGGAACGTCCTTAACATTTTCGTACTTTTTTTAATATTTATAATCAACTTTAAAAACGCCCTTTTATAAGTTTTAATAATAACTTTCGTTAAACGGAACTAATCTAACTAACTTAATTTTATCTTATTTTTATAACTAATTTTTTTATCGTAAAATTTAAGGTATTACTTTAAAACTTTTATTTAACTTAACCTAGTAAGTAATTTTCCTTATTTAAGGTAAAATTAAAACGCTTTTAACGTAACTTTAAATTGTCTCTGTTCCTAAACTTCTTAAAATCCTTTCTATTTTTAATATAAAACTTAATGCGCTAAAGCTATTTAAGCTATTAAAACCACTACTACTAGGTAAACTATAACGGTCTTTTTTCGTTTTTGGAGAACCCTTAAACGAATTTAAAGAAAAAACACTATCTAAATTATTAAAGTTATTACGTACTATTTTCTTTCCCTTAAGTGGATTGCTTTTCTCTTTTTTCGAGGGATCCGGCTTTTTTATAAATTACTTTCTAAATTTCGTTTCGCCTTTTTTTAATAGGCTAATCTTTTCTATATTGCTCTTTAAAGTGATAAGTATTTCTTTAAAGCTACCGGCCTTAACCTCAAGCGGTAAGGCGCTTTATAACTTCTTCGGTTACATATTAGTGCTACGTAAACTTTTAAAACTCCGCGCGCTTAATAACTATATTATTATATTATTTATACGCTTTATTGAATCGTTATTTTTTTTCGTTTTGAAATTTTAACTTCTTAACCTCCTTTTTAACCTCTTAATACCTATCCTTTCGTACTTTAATATTATGTTTAATACCACTTATTTTAATACTTAAAAACGTATAAAGCTTATTTAAATCGTTAATAATTTACTATTTATAAATAGGGGTTTTAAATGGGTTGTGCCTTAGTTATTAAAATAACTAAAATAATAAGGTACCTTTTGAAAACGCCCTGAAAGCAAGTCTTTTCCCTACCGCTACACTCGATATAGGTCCCTTTTATTTTCCTTTTTCCTTACTATAAAATTCTTCGTTTTAAAAAACGCTTCCATCGTAAAAAATCCCTACTAGGGAAAAGGAAATAAGGGTTCGAATAGGCCGCTTTATGTAATAAGGAGCTGCCCGGGGATTAATTACTTACTCTTATCCTTAACTACTAAACTTTCTTTTATTAGTTAAATAATTCGCTTTAAAATCTCGCGTTTTTTTTGTTAACTTAGCTCTGTAAATAACCACTTCGTTTAACGTATTAGGTTGCCAATTAACTAAAAAATGCTATTATGTTAACGTCCCATACAAGTAAGTCGCTCGGTTCTTAACACCTCGCAACCACAAATACAAATAACTCAACTACAACACATCCAATTAATTCAAATCGACGGTATTTTTTTTCGCTAATTATGTCTACAACTTTTTACCAAGTACACGTATTATATAAGGCTTGATGCGGACGCTATATTATTATTCCTTCCTCTACACCCCTATACGACCGACCACCTCCCGACGTACCTAGGCTAATATTACCCCCATTTCGAAAATACTGAAGCCGATTGACAAAAATACGATTATCGACCGAATTCCCGACCCGTATACATAGACGTTTTTTGTGCAGCTTTAATACGTAGAAAATATTCGCAAAATGAGAGGCTATAGGGCTTATTGGAAAACGCGTCGCAAAGCTGCGAGGCAAGGCTGTAAGGCTTATTAGGGCCCGTTAAAGGGCCCGTTAAGGGGCCCGTCAGGGGGCGCGTCGCGGTATTATAGGATTTATCAGAGCAACAATTCGATCCCACGTATATATAATTATTAAAATAAAAAATTCTAATAAAAAAACACTTACTATATACGTTAAAGAATTTTTTTAACCGCTAAAATAGGTAATGGTGGAAACGCGCGATTAATAATAATCGTCGCATACGAAATAAAGGAAGAAATAGTAATATAACGTTCGGAATAAACCTTGATATAATACGTATACTAATTTAAAAGTTGTAGATATAATTAAAGATAAAAAATATAGTAAATTAAATTAAGTAAATTTATTATAGTTCAGTTATTTAGATTTGTTATTACAGAATGTCAAAAACTAAACGACTCGCTTATATGGGATGTTAGTAGTTATAATAATCAGAATATAATAACCTGGCGTAAACTATATATTGATATTAAACTAGATTAAAAATGTCTGCGCCAAGCTCTTTCCAGATAAAGGGTGTGCCAGGCTGCATTTTATAGCCTAGCCCACTAACCGTAAGCACTTTAAAGTACTAACTACCGACATATAATAATTAACACGATAACTAATATATATATACGAAAATAAAAAAAGGTGATATAATTGTAATTAAGGTTACGGCGAATTCAACTTCTTATATCAGCAGTTACAGTAATTAAATGCAGTAGCCTGGGGTAAACTATATGTTAATATTAAATCTAGATTAAAACCGCTTAGGCCAAACTCCTATTACATACTTAAACCTATACTTAAAAAACTTTTTCCAAATAAAAGATATCCTAGGTTGCATCCTGTAACTTAACCTACCAACCGTAAGTACTTTAAAGCATTAATTATTAATACGTCGTCTTACTTTAGGTAATCTCGGCCATTAAATCCTCGAAAACAATTAATTAAATCTTAGTTTATTAAGGAATTAAAGCTTTATTTCCATTAATTAAGTATTTATATCCTTTTAAGTTTTAAGTTCGCTACGAATCTTTCGAAATTAACCTTATTTAACGTTTTTGTAAGCCTAATTATTAGGTTATTTTTGCTTTAACATATTAAAAATTATTATTACCTTCTTATATTTCTTGTCGTACGTAGTAATATTCCAGCTAAATATGGGGCTTTTTTTATATTATTTCTGTTTTTATTGCCTATTTTAACATACTTATATTATTTTTTTAATTTATATCTTTCGAGGGCTTTAGGTTCTGGACGATAAATTTTAACTTTTTATAGAGCCACAAAAAAATCCTTTCCGAGGAACGTTAATAGTTGTTACTTTAATCTTATGAAGGCTAATTAAAGTATTTTTATTTAAATAACCTTCTTTTTTATAAAATATTTTTTTAAAAAATACTTTAAATAGGAAATTATTAATATATAACGTATACCTTATTATAACTTCGTTATTTTTGTTATAAGGGCCTTTTAAAGGTTATTTTATAATACTAATAGAAATAATAGTTATAAATTTTTTACCTGTTATAATATAGATTCTTTTAAACCTAATATTTAATATCGAATCTTTCTCGAAATCGCCGATATTGTTAATAATATTAACGTTTACATTTAAATCTTAAAGTAACTTATTTCTATCGTTTTCCATAAATAAATACATACGTAATAATATAACGCTGCTTATAATAATTACTTTAAGGCAGTTAGCTACCTATGGCTCAATACGTTTAATGCGCTTAAATTACCTGTGGCTCAATTTTTACAAAGCTGTTAATGTTATTAACGGTTTTAACTTTAGCGTAATTAGTTTTTATAACTTTACGGCGCTTAATTACCTAAAGCTTAATGCTCTCGGTCGCCTGCAGCCGTAGCTCGAGACAGACGGTTTCTTGCAGCTTAGGGCTTTAAGTCGCCTATAGCTCAGAGCGTTCAAGGCTCTCAATCTCTATGCAATCGGTGTAGTTAACTATTATAACAGCTTTAAAATATTCAGCTACTTGTAGCTTAGGGCAGTCAGCCACTATAGCCATAAGGTTGTCCTTCTTTATAACAATCGCTTTAAGGTAGTTAATCCTTTAAACGTTTTATTATACTATTACATTAAGTCTTAAAGCTGTTATTTATCAATATAAGCGTTAAACGTTCGTTTATTAAAACGATATAGATCTTTTAAACCTTTAAAGATAAATTACTTCTCGCTTTAATTACCGTTATAGATATTACGACAATTATTACTTTAATTATTTTAACTGCTGTTACTGTTTTGCCTTTCCTTTTATAGTTTAAGGTAATTTTTCGCTAAATGCCCGTATTTTCCATAATTAAAATAAAATAGCTCGCTGTTTTTATTCTATGCGGGCTTACTATTTCGAGTATTTTCTTTACCTTTCCGGGCCTTAACGGACCGTCCGTTATTTTTTTTATTAGATCGGTTATAAAATTTATTATTAAAATTGTCGATTAACTACTAGAAGAAATAATCCGTCTGTTAATATTAACTAAATAATTTTATACTAATTACTAGCGCGGTTTTTTATAATAATAAGAAATATAGTAATTTATTTCTCCGTTCCAAATCGCATGCCATAACTTTTCATCTTTTAGAAAAACTTTTAAAATTTAATAATAAATTATATTAGGTTTCCTCCGTTATAAGTAACCTTATTAAACTTTTTTTTAAAACAACCTTTACTTAAACTTACCTATCATTACGTAAGTTCTCCGAAACGACCTTAACATTTTCGTACCCTTTTTAATACTTATAATCAACTTTAAAAACGCCTTTTTGTAAATTTTAGTAATAACTTTCACTAAACATAACTAATTTAATTAACCTAATTTTATCCCGTTTACGTAATTAATTTCATTTATTATAAAGCTTAAAATATTATTTTAAAATTTTTTATTAACTTAACTTATTAAGTATCTCTCTTTATTTAAAGTAAAGTTAAAACGTTTTTAACGCAGCTTCGAAATATCTCCTTTACTAAATTTCTTAAAGTTCTTCTTTTTATTAACGCTTAACTTACTGGAGTTATTTAAGCTGTTAAAGCCATTACTTCTAGGTAAGCTGTAACGGTTTTT